>JAJPUD010000322.1:314510-401501 GCA_023553655.1 Myrmecobius fasciatus
GTCTTGGAAGACAAGGACTATGTCCTACCCAAACTTTGATATTGTCTCAACATCTAGCCCGTTGCTCTCCTCAAAGTGTGTTCATAGTTACTGAATGAATATCATGTATTTGAAATTTAATTATATATCACCTTGTAAAACTCTTCATACTGTTTTGTCATATTCAGTAACTCCACAAGTGTTGTTGCTCCAATGCTTCCTTATGGCATAAAGAGTTATCAAGATTCTTAAAAGATGTCAGTTGGGACAAAGTTCTATAAGAGTCTATCAAGATGGGAGACTGAAAATGGCATAGTAGAAAGAATACAGCATGTTTCTACTCTCTCAATGCCCCAAATTCTTCATATCCTGAACTCCAACTCCTCCAAATCACATCTATAAAATTCATTGGACCATCAAACACTGAAAAAATGCCCAAAACTGAATAGAAAATTTGGCATTCAAACACAAGATTCAAGAGAATAAAAAGATAAACAGGAAATTAAATTGAAAGATGAACATACCCAAAAGAATCTCAATAAAAACCCATTATAGTGATAAGGATACTCAAGACATCACCTAAAAGAAAACTATGGAAAAACATCTACAAGCAAAACTTCAGAGGCAAACACAGGTTAATTATTAAGCAAGTGTTAGCTTTGTTTAAAAAAAAAATTAAATTGAAAGCACTAGAAAAAAAATCATATTAAGAAATGAGAGTCACACAAGAAAGAATTGTAAAAGTGATTAACAGCTTGGCACAAAAGATACACTCAACAAACTCTCTGAAAAGTAAACGAACCAAATAGAAGCTAATTATTCATGAAAAAAATACTAAAAGTTGTAAGGTTGTAAAAAATAGAAGAAAACATAAGGCAGTTTGTGGTAAAAAAAACTTAAAATCATCTCTCCATATTAAAATGCAAACAATTTATCCATGATTCTTTATATTTCTGGTTTTGTATTTCAGTTTCTCTGACACTCTGAGCTTTTCATTAGGAATGCTGGAGTCCAATATATGAAGTATCAAATCTGGAGAAACTCTTTGAGATATGTTTAATACAATTTTGACATATAATGCATATAATGTGATTTTTCTAAGTCAATATGGAGCCCACAAGAATTGTCCCCTCTGAAATGTATTTTCATTAGAGGTCATAGAATCTAATTAAGACAGATGCGCTGGGAGATGATTAACTTGATGAGCTTAAAAAAAAGGCAATGGAAAGAAAAAGGAATATATTGTTTTGTTTTGTTTTGTTTTTTTGCTAAGGCAATTGGGGTTAAGTGACTTGCCCAGGGTCACACAGCTAGGAAGTGTCTGAGACCAGATTTGAACTCAGGTCCTCCTGACTTCAGGGCTGGTGCTCTATCCACTGCGCCACCTAGCTGCCCCCATAAGGAATATATTGTGAGGAAAAATGAGAGCAAAATTAGGGTAAAATTATTTTTTCCTTTCATTCTCAATTGGGGGATGGGGTAAATTGAAGGGAGAAGAGATTTTTGCTAACTGTAAAATTACTTAAAAAAAAAAGGTTAAAAAACACATCACAATTCTACCAAACTGGAAAGTTTTTAAATAGTCCTAGAGACTACTGCCTGAGGACAAGTCTACCTAATTATAAAGAGGTTTATTCCTAGTAACTCAAGTTATGAATTCTTTGGTCAAAAACACTTTGGTCAAAGTGAAACAAAAAACACAAAAAAGCCCAGTCCAGGAAAGGTTCTTTCTATTTCAGCAATAGTAGTAGAAGAATGATGGCACAGGAATAGAGGATACTAAGTACAATTCAGTTTTTAGAATGCTTTAAAAAACTTCAGTAATACTGGTTCTATCCAATTCAAACTAGTTTAAACCTAAGGTTCGATCCAGTTTAAACCATTTCAGGAGTACTACGAGTTCAAACCAGTATAATCAAGTTCAAACCTGCTTAAATTAAATACCCATGCACCTAAGTAATTAATAACCAACAAGTCTAACTATAAGTCATTACCTAAGTGCTTATGTCTTTAAGTACCAATACATTTCACTACCTAATTAACTAATTATCTATGTGCCTAACTAACTATATAATTGCCTAAGTGCTTAACACCTAAGTAGGACAGAAGGTGGTATAATGGGTAGGTAGTGGAAAGAGTTGGGCCTGAAGGCAGGTAGACAATTTTCCTGAGTTCAAATCTGGCCTTAGACACTTAGTAAGTAACCTAGGCAAGTCATTAATTCAGTTTGCCTCAGTTCATCTGTCAAATGAGCTAGAAAAAGTAATGGCAATACTGAAGTATATTTGTCAAATCCAAAATGGGATCACAAAGAGAAAGACTTAAAAACTGAACAATAATAAAATGCCTAATTACTTATTATCTAAGTGCCTAGGAATCTATTTCAGTGTACAGATACCTAAATAATTAAGTGTCCACCTCACTAAGTACCCAATTAACTTAATTAATAAGCAAGTACTTATTGTTGCAGTTGTTTTGTTCTTCATTTTGAAAGAGGACACAATGTAATGTCTTAATTAGTACGAACCAGTCATCAGGCTCACTCTCTCTTCCAAAGTCATCAGTCTAGGAGCAAGACAAAAGATGACTGGTGATGGCCTAGGATGCAACGGATGACCTTGAATCTTTGATGTCTAAGTTCTAAATGTTCCACAATGACTAATTCAGCCATCTTCATAGATATTGGGAAAAAAAAATTTTCTATCTATCCATTCCAATAAAACTTAAAACCCAGTCAGTTACCCTTAAACTGGTTTAGCCCAGGTTTATAAGGGTGTCTGACGTGATTGCTATAGCTTTCTGGAGCCATAGAGGAATTAAGCACCAGGGGAAAAAAAAAAGTAGCCCTATAAGGATCTCTGAAACCTTAGAGCAGAGGAACTGTCCTTTTTGAATACTCATATGCCCCAAAACCTAACTAAGTGATTACAGTACCAGATCCTCTGCCCCTAAGTATGCTATTACTTAAGTAGATATTTAAGTACCTTTTTAGATATTAAGTACCTTATACTTTAAGTACATTTAAAACATTAGATATTAAAATCTTAGTATCTAAGGTGCTAAGTACCCATTCCCCTGATACCTAGATCCTAATTACTACCTAATAAAAATTAAATTGGGCAGGTAGATGGTGAAGGAGTTAAGAACTTAGGATTCACTATCCTGAGTTCAAATCTGCTCAGACACTAGTTGTGTGCCCCTGGGTAAGACACTTAACCCTGTCTTCTAAACTACTCATCTGTAAAATAAGCTGGAAAAAGAAATAGCAAATCACTACAGTATTTTTGTCAAGAAAACCTCAAATGTAGTTATGAATAACAACAAATGATAAGACATGATTACCTAATAAATGCCTAAGTCTTCTACATACCTTTGTAATTACCTAAGAACTGAATTACCCCACATAAGGTTAGCTTTTTCTTCCATGACCAACACATACTGATATTATCAATATAAGTGGTACCAGAAGGCAAGAAAGTTGAGATTAAATTAAAAGATGGGTCCCAGATTTACTAAGGTAGATATAAATAAGGTAACTGTCCCAAAGATAAGCATAAGACATTTAATCATCTTCTGTTGTTCTTGGAGCATGGGCAAAAAGGGTATTCTGAAGAAAACTGCAATGAATGTTCCAATACCTGTTTCAAAAAATAAGAAGGGCAGTTAGGTGGCGCAGTGAATAGAGTACCAGCCCTGAATTCTGGAGGACCTGAGTTCAAATCTAATCTTGGACAACTCTTCCTAGCTGTGTGATCCTGGGCAAGTCACTTAACCCCAATTGCCTCGGGGAAAAAAAACAAGGAAGAAAAGAAATGCTATGAAAGCCACAAAAATTAAGTCAGAATACAAACTAAATAGTAAATCACTCTGATGCAAAAATGGTCATGGGAGTGTAGTTAGCAAAAAAAAAAAAAAAAAAAAAAAGTTGCAAAATATGGTTCTGGATCAGAAAACAAGAGACCAAAAGTTTTACATTATTTCAAAAGCCTCACATTTTCATTTGATGCATATATTCTGTAAGAAAACAGTAAGAAATCACTAGATACAGGTGAGCACCAAAAACGGATATCCAAACTGACAGGAAATAAAAGTTATCCATGTTAGAATCACTTTTAATGTTATCATCATCATCATCATCATCATCATCATCATCATCATCATCATCACAGCATGTTTCCTATTTTCAGGTTTACAAAGTGCTTTACACGATCATTTCATTTGATTTTCAAAATATCCCTGTAAAATAATTTATTTTTTTAAATTACAGATGAGTAAACAAATGTCTAAGGAATGATTCAAATTCAGGTCATCTTGACCCCCAAGTCTTATCACTCTACAGTATCACCTATATCATTTGTATCATCAGATGTGTATACAAAGACTTACCTTATTAGACAGAAGATTAAAATTAAACAATAAATTGAAAGGATAAAGTTGAGATAATATAGCGTGAAATTAGACAAGATAATACTACTGAACAGTGGGAAATAGATAAAGGAAAAGACCTTGATGAGATTACCAGGTATACAGTAAATGCTTAATAAAGATTTGTTGCCAAACTATCACCATTTCTTACAGCATTTTAAACTGATAAAGTGCCAAAAGGACACAGCCAGAAGAATTCAAAAAATGTGTAAGCACTTGATCTTACCAAAAGAACTCAGCAACTAAAAAGGAATAACATGGAAACTCATCTGCAAAACTATACATATCCCACAATACTTGAGGTGTCAAGAGAATATCAATAGTCAATTTTCAAAGGAAGAAACGCACACCATAACATGAAATAATACTCCAAATCATTAATAAAAGAAATAGTTGAGTTTTCACCATATAGGCAAAGACGATAAAAGACAAAAAACAGTAAAGATTGGAAAGGCTATGGAAGTTACATTATGTTGTTATTAAATATCTGAATTGGTCCAACTGTTGTGGAAAACCATTTTGGAATAATCAATAATAAAGTTACTACACTATACTTACCCTTTGAAACAAGTGATCCCAGTACTAAGCAAAGTCAGACGAGTAGAAAGTTCCCATTAATTAAAAAAATTTATAGAAGCATTTTTTGTGTTAGCAAAGAAACAGAAACCAAGTGGCTATGCAATGATTAAGGAATCAGTGAAGAAATTATGATAGGAATGCAATGGAATGTTATTATTCGTTGAGAAATGCCTTAAGAAATCACAAATGTGAAGAATTCAAAGAGACCTGGAAAGACTTGTATGAAATGATATAGGATAAACTGTGGAGAATGAAGAAATTTTTTTTTAGTCATTGAGTTTTTTATACCAGTCAAAAGACTAGGGTTTGACTTTATTTTTCTAAATTTTATAGTAATTTTATAAGTTTTCAACATTCATCTTTGCAAAACCTTGTGCTACAAATTTTTTTCCCCTCTCTCCTAACAGCAAGAAATCTGATACAGGTTGAACAAGTATAATTCTTCTAAACATTTTCTAAACATTTCACATTCCTCATGCTGTACCCCCCCCCCCAATCATGTAAAGGGAAAAAACCACATACAAGAAAAGGAAACAAAAAAAAAAGCAAATAAACAACAACAACAACAGATAAAAAAATTGTTTCAATTACTATTCAGTCTCCATAATTCTCTCTCTGGATGTGGATGACACTTTCCATCACAAGTCTATTGGAATTGCCTTGAATCACCTCACTGTTGAAAAGAATCAAATCCACCACAGTTAATCATCACATAATCTTCCAAGAAAACTACCATAATGTAAAAAAGAAAAAACTGGAAGATGTCACAACTTTGACAAATACAAAGACTAATTCTGAATTCAGAAGACTGATAGTTAAATACTTCTACTCTCTTATTAAAGAAGAGGTGAACTCTAAATAAGTGTAAAATGAGATTTATGTTGTTTAACAAGGCCAACATGCCGATTTCTTTATTTCACTATAACTTTTTTTTATTAGAGACAGCTCTATTGGGGGACGAAGGAAAGATAGTACTGAGAAATAACAACGCAAAGTATTAATAAAATATTAGAAAAACCACTACAGAAGAAAAAACAAAATTACAAAAGCCTGACATGAGACCAACTTAAGCCAGATCAATTCAAATTTTAAGGGATAAAATGTTAGTATTTTTATACTATTTTCATCACTGATAACAGCATAAGTTATTCATTTGTACCCTAAAATTTCAGTATTCAGTATACCACATGAGGAAGTGGACATGGCCCCAAAAAAAAACTGAGGAAGAAAAACTGAACCCTACAAGTACACACAGAAGAAATCCATGTTGAAAGTAAAAATTCTGAAAGTACATTTTCAGGCTATCTGAAAGAGGGGAAGATAAGATACAGATGATTTGGGGGAAATCAGATATGGCAATATAACTGAAAGAGGAATATAGATCAATAACTATGCCTACCTTCTTATTCCTATAAAATAATGAGAATGATCAACATATACACATATACACATACATACATACATACACACACACGATTATCTCTGATGAAAATGTCAAAAGAGGTAGGCTCCACTGTGCTTAACATTCACTGGCAATTTTTTTGAAAAACAGTATTTGACTCAATGGAATAAAATGCATACTTTAAAGGTTTTCCTCCAAAGTGTCTCCCATATGCCAAGATTCCCTGAAAGATGCAACAAATAAGTATATTTAACAATCCTGTTTATCAAAAGAGGCATAAAACAGGGAGACATATGCTCACCAAAGGTGTTTGCCAGTCATGGAGGATGTCCAGCACAGAGTCCAAATGGAAAGGAATTCCCTATGGATGGTGAAGTCCTCCAGATGCTCCTGTTTGCAGGTGACATTGTGCTGATTACATCAAGCCCGGGAACACTGCTGAGCCTCCTAAATGAGATTCACAATCACTCAAGAGTTTAGCCTAACTATCCACACAGGAAAAAGCAAGTGGATGGAGGATTTTTAATGTCCAAACTATTAAATATAGTTGAATGGAAAGACCATAGAACTGGTCCATCAGTACCTAGGTCTTAGAAAGGAATCACACTAAGATAAGGAGCTAGACCCCAAACTGAAGAGGTGCAAACTCATAGTTTAGACTGCCTATGGGAAACTGCATAATGGTTTTAATAAACTTAAGCTTCTGCCTGAAACAAAACTCTAACACTAATATTTTGGCAATTATGCTACGTAACTTTGAGTCTTGGAATATCCACAGCTTCTGAAGACTCAAAAATTCAGCTTATGCAAAGAGCAATGGAAAAAGACACTATGAGAATGGGTAGAATGCACCATACTTCCAATAAGTAATAATACGTAAAAGTTCATGGAAATGACTAAAAAAGGAGATGGATTGGTCATGCAACCAAAAAAAAAATACCATCTGCAAGCTGCACTAGTTTTCTACATAATGTTAAGAAATCAATAGCCCTGAAGTCAGGAGGACCTGAGTTAAATCTGGCCTCAGACACTTAACATCCCCTAGCTGGTGTGACTCTGGGCAAGTCACTTAATCTCAATTGCCTCAGCAAAAAGCAAAAAAAAAAAAAAGAAATCTGTTCTCAAGTTTACTTGTCCCAGCTCTGTGTGACTGGAAAAGGGGTAGTGGAATGGTGGTAATGATGAAATAAAGGACACAAGAAAGGTAGAACCTGAAAAGCAGTAGGTTGCCAAAGAAGATAAGTTCCTGGAGTTTGACAAAAGGGCTTGGACAAAGCAGGAGAAATTTCAAGAGAATAAAGAGGACATTCCATATATGCCTTCTGAACAAAATTGGAGGACTCACAGGCAAGAACAAAAACCCAGGAAAAGTACAGGGTGTATTTAGAGCAGGGGTGCACAACATTTAGTCTACCAGTATAAAACCCTCAAAACATTTGCTAAGGCAACTGTAGGAGGCAGTAAGTTGAAAAGTAGATACAACAACCTCCTATTGCTTGAGTTCCATAAATTGGTAATTTTATATGGCCCATAAATGATATTATTAATATCCAAATTGCCCTTGGCAGAAAAAAAGGCTTCCCACCTCTGAAGTTTGAGAATGAAAAATGGTCCAATTTGGCTATCGTAATAAGGTTAGAATAGCAGGGTGAAGGAAAACAAAATGAGATTATTCTATATTTTCTGTCTCTTGAACTTCTGAGCTGCCTCATATGTAAAATGTTCTTGCCTCCTCACCTTCACTCTCTGGTTATCCTGACTTTCTTCAAGTCTCAATTCAAATTCTACTATCTACAAGTGGCATTTCATGATACCCTCCCTCCAATGCCACTATTTTCTCTCTCAGCAATTATTGCCAAAACACTATGTATTTTGTATGTATGTAGTTGTATATTACATGTTATCTCTATTTAATGGAGAATTAGAATATGAACATTATGAGAAGGAATTGTGTAATTTATCTCACTTTATAGCCCTGCATACAGAGTGCCTACCAGATAAGTGTTAATAATTATTGACTGACAGACAAGGAAAAGAAATGTGAATTAAATACACAAAAAAAAGTACAACAAAAGCTTTGGGCAAAGAAGAAAACAAAGTACTCTAAGAGCACCCAAGGAAAAAGAGAGAATATTAAAAGCTAGGAGTAGAGTGTCACCGTCGAGAAAGGAGTTACTGACAAAATCTGACAGCAATGTGGTTTTAGCAAAAACTTTAACTTTCAAATCTAAGATGCAAAATATAACACAGAACAGATATGTCAAACAAATATCAATGTGGAAATTACAACCAAAATGTATTTTTAAATTCTCAATGAGTATTTTATATGCAGTATTGCAATTTCCAATTTTAGGAATCATCTTTTTGACTACATTAGAAATGTGCTGTAATTTCTTATAAAATACTTTTACTTTAATAGGAAATTTGAATTCTATTTCAAAGTATAATTCAATGTATCATTTTCTTTGGTTCTGTTTGTAAAGCCAGATGAAGTCTAAAGGAGCCTTCATCATCCTAAATAAATTTGTAAAGACAGTTATTTAAATAGTATTTTCAGAGAATTACTCAGTTCTCTGTGTACTTTCTTTGCATACATTAACCAGCATTTAAAAATTTAATCAGTAATTCATAGGAAAACATATTTTCCCCATTACATAGGCAATAATTTTGTGGAGATACTAGATTTAAAGAGCTGAATATCAAGTTTATTTCCATAAAAATGGAGAAAAAAACACAAGGGCACTATGAGATTTTGTCGGACAAGGCAAAAAAATTAGTTTCTAAAAGTAAATCCTAGGCTACATGAATTCAATTAAGTATATGGACCATGTATAAACCAACATACACATATAAAAAACAAATGAGACTGAAAATGGCAGAAAGAAAGCAGGATATAATAATGCTTATTACATCTTTATAACAAGCCTAAAGGTGGGGAGAAATTTGAAGTAGACACACAAATAAGAGGCTAATGAAGCATTCCAGTAAGTGGTGATGAAGGGCCTGAACCCTAGGGTTTGTAGATGAGTAGTAAAAAAAAAAAAAAAACCCCAACAACAACAAAAAACTAAGATGCTAATGGGACATACAATTCAAAATAACAAACAAGCAGCTTATGATGAAGAACTAGACTTCTGGAAAGACCAGGGCTCAGTATTAAGATCTAGGAGCTATCTGCATAGAGATAAGAATTGAATCTGAAGAGGGGATTAAAGAATTTAAAAAGAAAAAAAAAAAAAAGGAAAGGGGGCTGAGGACAGTTTATTCACAATTTATGGGCATGACCAGGATCATGAATGAGTAGATTTGATAAGTAAAAGAACTGTGTGTGTGTGTGTTAGAGAGAAAAACAGCAGGCAGGCAGAAAGTAACCAGAAGATGGTCAATAAGGGAAAGAAAAGGAAATAATAAAAATGATAATAGCAGCTAACATTTATACACTGCTTACTATGTGTCAGACATTGCACTAAGTATTTTATAATTATTATCTCATTTGATCTTCCTAACAACTGAGAAGTAGATGTTATTACTGCCTCCATTTTACAGTTGTGGAAACAGACAGGAGGAAGAAAAAGACAGATTAAGAAGAGGCCAATAAAATTGACAATTAACAGATCTAAAACAGTGATCACATTTGAGAGAGTTATTTCAGCTCTCTTCTCCTTATAAGAGAATAACCAGTGGCACTGATTATAGATGTTTTTTTAAGGAGTTTGACTCAGAAGAAAACACGGTATACCTAAAAAATATAGTGGGAGTCTAGAAAGATTTTTTTTTAGGCTAAAAAAAAAAAAAAGACAAATATACACAAAAGCAACAGAAAGGCAGGAGGAAGAGAAGAGAATAAGAATTTAAGATAGTCTCTTAGTTGCAGGCATTGTGCTAGGTACTGTTTTAAAACAACAAATATCTCATTTGTATTATATAATAATCTTGTGAGGAAGCTGCTTATTCCCATTTTAGAGTTGAGGATACTGAGGCAAACGGAGGTTAGGACACTTGCTGAAGCTCATGATGTGGTTTGAAATACTTGATACCAATCAGAATTTAGGGATTCACTGATTCCAGGCCCAGGGCTTTAACCACTGAGTGAAACTTGTACAACAAAAAAAGCAGTTTCAAAGAAATTTGAAACGACTGGCATAAATGATATAGGGTAAAGTGAGAAGAACCAGAATAAACTACTGTCAAATCATGCCTCCCAAAGGCACATATTACCTACCTCCTGACAGATGGACTCTAGATGCAGAAAAAAAAAAATCAAACATTAAACCTGGTCAATGTAGGAATATATACTGCTTAACAATTTGTTATACAAAGGTTTTAATTTTTCTTTTTTTCCAATGGGAAGGGGGATTGGGAGGGAGAGAAAATAAATGTTAATTGGAGGAAAAAACAAAAGAAATAAGTCAATGAAACATCATACTCTTCCTTAGCTAATATCACGTGCTACTTAGAAGAACCATTTTTGTTAATAGGAATAAATGAAATTTAGTACACACAAGTTTAGCATAAATTTAGCACTTACAACATAAAAAATACCAATATACATGAGGTTCAGAAAACCAATTAAAACATAAAAGGAATTTAATTATGAATCTGGGTTTTCTTAAAAATCTGTCAGATATCTATGGATTATTATCAAAGAATCATCTTACTTCTCTCAGTCTGGACACTTATCCTGAATTGCAGTGGAATTGGAACATAAATGTAGCTTCAATCTATTTGAAGATGTGATAGCTTTTAAAATATTATGTTCAACTGAGTTTGACAGTCAGGCTTTGAATTTAAGTTATAAATGGCATCAAAGTTTCAAGGAGGTCATTTTTTTTACCTTCAAAAATATCCCAATTTACAGTTTGGCTAAAGATGATTACATACAGATGAAAGTAGAGAATATTTTTATTTATATCATAATCATAGGAATTTTCAAGTCTCCAATATTTCGGCTAGCAATCATTCCTTTTCTGACCCTGAGGCTGAGCAAGGTAATAGTACTGAGGTAAGTCTGTGCTAAATGCTGGTTCAATGTGGGAGGAAGTTTCAAAATAAAAGCATCATGACAGGCAAAAGGACACAAATACACCCATTTATGTAGTAACCTAGAATTGCTTCAAGTGCCATAGGCTTCTGTCCAACGATTAATCTCAGTGTGTGTGTGTGTGTGTGTGTGTGTGTGTGTTGTGCATGCGACAAATACACAATTATATAACTATATCTCATATAACACGAGTGAGAGAGCTATTTTATTTTCCAAAACATCTTCTCCAAGAAAACATATTAAGTACCTACTCAATAATCATTCCTCAATTCATATCCACTTTTTTAAGAGGTAAAGGAGATATAAGATAAAGCAACATAGCGGTAGTGAGGGGGAAAAAAAAATTATAGCATAAAAAGAAAACTCAGCTGGTTATCCTGGTTCTAACACCTATTAGAAGTTGCATTAATTTATTAAGATAAGATAAAAATAAACAAATAACCTAGACATAAAGGGAGGTATATCAAGCAAATCAGAACACAGAACATGTTACCTAATGAATTTATGGATAAAAATTTACAAATAAATACAAAGTAAAATAAATTTGATTACATTACATTACATTAAAAAGGTCAGTGCAAATAAGTAGCTCAGAAAACTGGGGGTAGGGGGGAAAATTTTATATACAATTTCTTGGAGAAAGGCTTCATATTTCAAGATTATATAGAGAACTAAGTCAAATTTACAACAAGATGAGCCATTCCCCGATTGATAAATGGTCAAAAGATATGAACAGGTAGTTTTCAGACAAGGATAATATGGCTATGTAGTCATATGAAAAAATGCTCTAAATCATTATACAACAGAGAAATGCAAACTAAAACAATCCATCATCAAACTGCTTAAAATGATAGAAAGAAAAATGTTGGAGGGAATGTGGAAAA
Organism: Myrmecobius fasciatus; assembly: GCA_023553655.1. Classification (NCBI taxonomy): domain Eukaryota; kingdom Metazoa; phylum Chordata; class Mammalia; order Dasyuromorphia; family Myrmecobiidae; genus Myrmecobius; species Myrmecobius fasciatus. The sequence continues at coordinate 326,821 of JAJPUD010000322.1, forward strand.
ACCGGGGCACTAAAATACTGTTGGTGGAAACTGTGAACTAATTCAACCATTTTGGAGAGCAATATGGAATTATGCCCAAAGAGTTATAAAACTGTATACCTTTGGACTCAGCAATACTATTATGTTTGTTTCCCAAGGTGATGAGGGGGAAAAGAAAAAAAAAAAAAAAAAAAAGAAAAAAATCCTCCATTTTCTAAAATATTTATAGCTGTTTTCTTTATGGTAGTAGGGAACTCATTGAAGGATGCTCATCAATTGGGGAATGGCTAATCAAGTTGTGGCATATAATTGTGAAAGAATATATACTTTAAGAAATGGAGAACAGGTTGAATTTAGAAAAAGCATAGAAAGACTTGCATGAAATAAAAGAGTGAAATAAGCAGATACAGATTTATGAATTTTAACAAGGCAGAAAACTTAAAACTCAAAAACCTGATACTACAAGATCTGCAGACATTAAGAAAGGTTGTTTATTAAATGTGTTCTGGTTGGCAAATACTAAATGTTATTAGCCATTAATAACCAAGGAAGTTTAAAAGACAATGGAAACAAAGGAAAGAATTTTGATAAAGGCTCATCATTTTAAAATTTTACTGATGTTAATTTGAGAATTAAATTTCAAACAGACTAATTAAACATATATCTAAGTGCAGAAGGATTTGTAACAGGTATTCTCTGCTAAATAATAGGTAATTAGCATGTAGAAAATGCATCATTTTGATTATATTAAACTTTCTGCACAAACAAAACCAATGCAATCAAGATTAGAAGGAAAGCAGAAAGTTGGGAACCAATTTTTACAGCAAATATCTTGAGTTAAGAGGCCTCATTTTCCAATTATATAAAGAACTAAGTCAAATTTTTAAGAATTTATCTAACTGATAAAAATGGTCAAGATATAAACACGCAGTTTTCAAAAGAAAAAAAAATCAAAAATGCTCTACACATCACTACTGAAAAGACTTGTGAATTAATGCTGAGTGAAGTGAGCAGAACCAGGAGAATATTGTACAATGTAATACTGTGTAATAATCACACTGTGCAACGATCAACTTAAGTCTGATTTGGCTCTCCTCGGCAATGTAATGATCCAAAACAATTCCAAAAGACTTATGTGGGAATATGCTATCCATATCCAGAGAAAGAAATGATGGAGTATGAAACAAGATCAAAGCATACATATTATTTTCACTGTTTTTTTTAATGGGTTTTTTTTTGTCCTTATTTCTTCATAACATGACTAACATGGAAATTTATTTTGCATGATTTCACAATTTATCTGGTATATCTTGTTTGTATACAATTGTTTGCATGTTGTCTTTTCCATTAGACTGTGAACTATCAAGGCAGCAGGTATTTTCTTTTTGCATTTCTTTGTATCTCCAGGGCTTAATACAATATTTGGTACATAGTAGGCACATAACAAATGCTAGTTGAATGACTGATAATTTACTGTTATGAAATAAAAGTCATAAACATATTATCTTAAACCCAGTAGTATATACAGTATTGTTGAATTTAACATGAAAAGCTGATGATGATAGCTAGCATATATAAATGCTATATGTAAACTTTGAGGTGCTTTTAAAATGCTTTTCAAATATCTCAATTTACCCTCAAAACAACTCTGGGAGTAGGTGCTGTTGTTATCCCATTTTTACTGAGGAAGGAACTAAGGCAGAAAGAGGTTAAAAGACTTGCCCAGAGTAACATGTTAAACTATGCTCCCCATTCCGGGTCTATCTAACTGTACCATCTACTCTATCTACCACCTAACCATCAGTAGTAATATATGGGGAAAAGGGTGAACAGTCAGTAGGATTAGGTTTTAAGAAAAAGTTCAGACATGCTAATCTAATAGAAATGAAGATAGATATAAGCAGGGATAGATTCAAGCATATAGATTTGAAAATCAAAGGCATTCTTTTAATTCCTAAGGGGATAAATTATACTAGAGAAGAAATCCAGATCAGGGCCAAAAATTCGAAGGCTTCACAAGCACAGGTAAAATTTAGAAGCATAATTACTACTTGGAGGGATTCAGATTTGCAAAGTAAATACCTAGATAGGGAAATGTGAATGGACTTTGCAATTATGGACCATAGGGGAAAAAAAAGGAATGATAAAACTTATATTCAAGTATTAACAAGCTTAAGATGGAGATGACAGAAACCATGTTATAAAACATAACGCCATGACTCAGTTGTGCAATGTGTAATCCCATAGAAAAACTTTCGATAAAGTGACCAGAGATAGAGTACACCTAACAGGAACTGATAAAAACATATTTGCATGGAACTTTGAAAATTTGAGGAACTTTACTTCTTAAGATGGTGAACTGAATAATTATAAGTAAGCCCAGCTAGCTTTTCATCCCCTTAAAACAATGGCAAACAAAAAAAAGAAAATTTAAAAAGGGGGGAAGACAATAAACTTTCATGAGAAATAGTTATGAGGCAAAGCTAATTTCGTACTCAAGAAATAAGTAACCAAAAAAAAGAAGCCTAAATATAATAAATACTAGGCACTTAAAAAAAGTTAAAAACTTCTGAGGAAAAGAACAAGACTGCAACAAAAATTACACCTGTAGAAAAGAAAGTTATACTGCAAAAGCAAAGAGTTTTAGAACCATGATTTAAAAAAAGGAAAGAAAGCTTTTAGTAGTGCATGGGTTTGAACAGCTGGCTAATGAGGTCCTTTCCAATTCTCAAAATCAGATTATGTGCTCTCCAAGAAACAACAAAACAATAGAAAATCTCTATGAAGCAAAAGATGCTATAAGGACAAAGGCTCAGGGAGAATAAAACAAAATATAAAAGAATAAACCTAGAAAAAATTAATGGTAAAATTAGAAAATAACCTAAGTTTCTAACAAAGCAAAATCAGTAGAGCTAGAAGACAGTCTAGTCTGTCAACACAGATAAAGAATTACTATTTCCCTCAAAATATAGTACAGACAGAAAAGAATCTGAAAACCATATTCCAGCAAGTCAAAGAGAAAATTATACAGAAGATTTAGAAACAGGAAAGCGAAGGCAAAGTAATAGGATTCAGAAGACACATGAAGAACTCAAAATTGAATTCACTGAAAGACAAAATTGAAAACTATTAGCTCTTCAAGAAAATCTTGTAAATTGCAAGGAGTAACTGATTCAATATGTCCAAAACAGTACACAACTGTTTCTAAGTCCATCCTTCTTTCTAACCTTCCTGATTCTGTTGTTAGGAACACTAATATCCTTCTAATCACCTTGTTAAATTAATAATATCACAGTTACCTTCAACTGTTCCCTCACCCTTACTCCCAACAATCAGCTTCTGAGTCTTGTCTTTGTTTCCACAAATTTTGCATCCGACTTCTCTCAATTCACAAAGCCACTTATTTCACATAATCACCTCTTGCCTAGACTATTGTAATAGCTCTTATATTAGTCCCTCTGCTTAGTTTCTTCCTTCTCCAGTGAATTCTTAACATAACTGCAAAACTAATAATCTTAAAGCTCAGTTCTGACCATATTTTCCCCTATTCAAGAAATTTCAGTGGTTAATCCTTCTAATAAATACAAACTTCTCTATTTGACTTCAAGGGCTTTCATAATTTCACTCCAATCAGTTTTTGCAGACTAATTTCATATTACACCCTCCCTTCACACACACAACCTATTTATTTCCTGTATAGGACACATTTTATATTCTGTCTATGCTTTTTTATAGGTTGTGCCCCATATCAAGAATGCCATCTCTCCAGATCTCTGCCTCTTACAATCACTAGTTCTTTAAACTTCAACTCAAACTCATTCTTAGTTTACATAGTTTACTTTCCCTCTTCTTCAAAGAGAAAGTTTTTCTCCCAGAAATAACTTCAGTTGTATTTTACATCTAACTTAATTGTATATATGTTGCTTCCCTTAGTAGAATGTAATTCACTTGAAAGCAAGGATGTTTTATTTTGTCTAACAGTGAATAGTATGCATGAAGAAACTTATTAAATGCTTAATTAATTGTGGAACAAAGAGAAGGATGGGCAAATAAGGTTGACTGTGTGTTAGGATAATGGAGAAAAACTGAGATGTTAAAAACAGATCAGGCTACACAAATTGTATTGATATGAAAAAATAATTAACTGGCTTAAATGTAAGTAAAACCAAGCTTAACGATTATAACTATATGTTAATGGGCCAAATTCATCAATAAAAAGGAATTAAACTGTGGAAAAGATTAGGAAACAAACTCCAAGAATCTGACACTTAACAAAATACAAGCCTAAAGCACAGGAACTTAAACATTCAACAGGAGGTGACATAATGGTTGAAATAAAGCAAAAGCAAACAGAAAAACGATATTACAATTAAAAGTACTACATAAAAAAACGAAACAGCATCAGTGGTAAATATCCATGGACAAAATATCAGTACAATAAAGTTGTTAAAAGAAAACTGAATCAGATTTAACATTTCCATCAGAACAGATTAAAAAATGAAATTAAAGGCTTGAACAAAATGCTGAAAAAAATTCCCTTGGATTTAGTAAGAGAAGCTTTTTGAATGGAAATTTCATAGAATAAATAGATATACATCTATATTCTTAGGTTCTGGTGAGACTTTAAAATTGATCATGTGCTCTAAAACACAAAGTCAAACAAATGAAGAAATAACAAGTTTTCAAATACTCAAAAAAGATTTTGTAATCTCATTTATATGGATTACTTCAAACAAAGAAGTTTCTTTTTTTATTAAAGCTTTTTATTTTCCAAAACATATGCATGGATAATTCTTCGACATGAATCCTTGCAAAACCTTGTGTTCCAATTTCCCCCCATCTTCTCTCACCCCTTCCCCTAGATGGATAGTATTTTTTAAACATGGTATAAGTATATGTTAAATCCAATATATGCACACATATTTATACAATTATCTTGCTGCACAAGAAAAATCAAATCAAAGTGGAAAAAAAAGAGAAAGAAAATAAGATACAAACGATAAAAAGAATGAAAATGCTATGTTGTGAAACAGTCAGTTCCCACAGTTCTCTCTCTGGGTGTAGATGGCTCTCTTCATCACAAGACCACTGGAACTGGTTTCACTCATCTCATTGTTGAAGAGAGCCTTGTCCATCAGAATTAATCATCGTATAATCTCTTTGCTGTGTACAATGATCTCCTGATTCTGCTCATTTCACTTAGCATCAGTTCATGTAATTCTCTGAATTTAGAGACCTCTCTGAAATTATCCTGGTTACTGTTTCTTATAGAACCACAAAATTCCATAATATTCATATATCATAACTTATTCAGCCACTCTCCAACCAATGGGCATCCACTTGGTTTCCAGTTTCTTGCCACTACAAAAAGGGCTGCCACAAACATTTTTGCACATGTAGGTCCCTTTCCCTCCTTTAAGATCTCTTTGGGATATAAGCCCAGTACAAACATTGCTTGGTCAAAAGGTACGCACAGTTTGATAACTCTTTGAGCATAGCTCCAAATTGCTTTCCAGAATGGCTGGATCCATTCACAATCCCACCAACAATGTATTAGTGTCCCAATTTTCCCACATTCCCTCCAACATTGATCATTATCTTTTCCTGTTATCTTAGCCAATCTGAGAGGTTTGCAGTGGTAAAGTGATGCAATTTCTAAACTAAATATGCATGTACAAATCTTGTCCATGCCATGTTATAAGTATGCCATAAGAGAAGCCACCCAGTGTTTTTGGGGGTCTTCAGCACTTTCTTGTAATGCTGAGAGAATACCAAAGGAGTGCACTTCATCATCAGTTATCCTTTCCTCTTGCTGTATGACCAGCCCATATTTTCCATCATACATTTCTTTGATTTGATCTTTTATTCCATTTCTTCTCCCTGTCTGTAATATGTTGCAGCCCACTCACAAGCAACATTATTTCTTTTCCTTTCCCTCTGGTTGATAGTCATTTTCAGTCACTTGGAAAATTAGAATTCAGTATCTGGCAGCATACAATGTTAAAAGAATACTGGTACTAAAAAACAGAAAAGTTTAGTTATTTTTTTTAAAATCAGTTAATTTCACAAAGAAAGAAGATACCTTATCAAAAATTCTGAGCCAAAAACAATTTCAATTCCCAAACTAAGGAGAAATAAAGCAGAGGAAAAGACACAAAACCAAAAACTAGCATATATCGATGCAAAATTTTTCAACAAAAGGCTGGCAAAGAGATTAGAATGATATATTCTAAGATATATTCATTAAGATCCATTAAGATCAAGTTAAATTTATGCTAGACCTGGGTCATTCTCATACCAGGACTGATATTCTTTTATCAGAAAAATAATTATTATATTTGAATATACATGAAATATAGATATGTAACATTTGTACAATGCTTCAAGTACTTAATTATTTTTCTTTCATTCATTCATTCACAACAGGAACATAAGGACAGTCCAAACATTAGGAAACTTTTACAATTTTATATCTGTGATTTTACTATGATGAGGAACTCCCAGTGTGCACTGCCTGGGAACACTGAAAAGTTAAGTCACACATCATATGTGGGAAGAAGGATTTAAATCAAGGATTACTTCCTAACTTCAAGGGTAGGCCTCTTAAATACATCATGATATTTCTCTGGGAAAAAAAAATTAACATGGAAATAAAATAATACAAACACAGAAGCAGAGAAGGAATTGGTAAAAACTGCATTCATTTATGTTAAAAGCACTAAATGGCATTAAAAAAAGATCTTTTCTCTTAATCTGATCAAAAGCATTTTACCTAAAACCAAAAAGCAAGCATTATTTGTAATGAAAAAACACTGACAGTTTTTCCAATAAAATTAATGATCAGTTAGTGAACAGTCATTATACACTTATGATGTACTAGGCACTTTGCCTGGAAGGAACTCAAAATGATGGTGCTTCCTCTGAGGAGTTCAAATTCTAAGGAAAGGAGACAAAATGCAAATAACTATGTACATAAAAGAAATTTACAGTATTTACAGTAAGGCAACCTGAAGGCGAAAGCATCAGTAATTGGAAGAACTAGGAAGTGTCTTCTAGAGAAGGAGGAATTTGAGCTGATTCCTGAAGCCAAGGCTTCAGGAGGCAAATATAAAGAGGGAGAGACATGACAGACACCCAGAGAAATGGCATGGAGAATGGCCATGTGTGAAGAATAGCAAGTCAGCCAATATAAGCTAAATCATACTTGGTGGAGTTTATATTAGAAGATAGTAAGGAGAAAAGCTATAAAAGGCTTTAAAAGTCAACAGAAGTTTTCAGTTACTTTTCCAGAGTCAAACAATCAATTCCATGCTTGGAACTCAGTCCAATGTCCAAGTTCCAATGCCCTTGGATTTGGTAAACAGATCTATGTTAACCAACTATGACTTCATCCTTTTACATATTTAATCATATCCCTCTAGGCTTTGGCATTTTAATTCATCTTTTTGGTGTTATTCCATCCACCCAAATAATTTCAGTTCTTCTTTTCTTTTGAACCCGTTCACCGTATAAGAATGGAGTGCAACCACAGCTTTTTAAAGCCTTCTGATCAATCAAGATAGTACTAGTCCAGTTTTCAGTGATCCTCCCCCTTTTATTTTTATTTTAAGATTTAACCAGTTTTTTAAAAATATAGAAATGAGATTTTTGTCTGCTGGTCTAAGTTTCTCTGAATCTTTTTCTAGATAAGTATCATAATAGCAATGTGTTAATTATCAGTCAATTTTTAGTAGAGTATAATAAACGGACTTTGTTACCTTATTTAAAAGAGATTACTAGGCAAACTGGAAAACATGAAAAGGATGGGGAATGACAATGAAGGAACTAACTACAGGAAGACAGTGATTCCACTACAAATAAAGTTGTGAAATGATCCAATAATACAAGAAAATAGTTTGGAAGTATGTAACAAAAGTGACTAAAACTTTCCAAACTCTCTAAACTACCTATTCCCCTATTGGGTATTTTTCTCAAAAAGCAAAAGACAGAAAAACATAGGTCCAATTATTCAACAAACAATTTTAGATGTAGTCATTTTTGTGGTATACAAAAGAACTGGAAAGAAAGTGGATATCTATTGATTGGGAGAATGGATTTTTAAAATGATAGTATATCCTTTTGAGATTCTCTTCTTTCTAGGTTTCCATAACACTACTCTATTGTGGTTCTTCTACCTTTCTGATGCTTCAACTCAAGTTTCTTTTACTGGATCTTCTATCCTGTGCTCTTCTATACTATTTCACTTGGTCTCATCAGCTCCCATAGTTTCAATTATCTCTATGCTGACAATTTTCAGATCTACTTATCCCATTCCTAACAACTTTCTAATCTTTTCAGACTCCCATTTCCAAAAGGCAATTCCATTCAATAAACTCCAGTGCCCCCCAAAATCAAATATAAGATCTTGTTTAGCATTTAAAGACTTTCATAACCTGCCCTCCATCCACTCCTTGCTAGCCTCCTTATGCTTATGCTTTTCCTGCCCCCACTCTCCAACACATACACATAAATTCATCTTTCCAATGACACTGGTCTCCTTGCTGCTACTTGAACAAGATAAACTATCGCTTGACTGAGCATTTTCACTGGCTGTTCCTCATTCCTGGAATACCCACCTCTTCATCTCTACCTTTGAGATTCACTGGCTTCCTTTAAACCCTAGCTAAAATCTCATAGACTAGAGGAAGCCTTTCTTAAATCCCTTTAATTCTAGTATCTTTCCTCTGCTATCTCAAATTTAATTTGTAAATAACTTGTCTATATATAATTGTTTTTTAAGTTGTCTTCTCCATTAGATTGTGAACTTCTTGACAGCAAGGACTATCTTTTAACTTTCTCTGTATCTCCAGTAATTACTACAAGGTTTAGCACACAGTAGATGTTCAATTAATATTACTGATTAACTACTTAAAACAATACTAAGGAAAATATGGATAAAAGGAAGATGAATTGTGAATTACAGAAAAATCAACAATGGCTAAGAAGCAATAATGAAACTAATAATGAAACAAATCTCCCTCAAAGCAGAAAGATAGGGAACCTCTAGAACACATATTATATGCATCTTCGCTTGTGGCAAATATCTGAAGTTTTGCTTGTTTTTCTTTTGTCACAAGAGAGTTCTTTCTGAAGTGGGTGTTGAAACATGCCTGTGACAATAAAGACAAAATACATCAAAATAAAATGCAATTAAAAGAAATTACCATTCCCAAAGCATAGGAACTGTTTTTGAAAGAATATGATCAATAACCACCTGAAAAAAGTTCAAAACCACTAATAATTGAGAAATAAATGCAAATTAGAAGAGCTATGAAGATAATGCACCTTAAATTTATCAAACAACCAAAAATGTTTTAAGATGGGCATGCTCATTTTTGCAAAAGACTTGGGAAGACTGACATGCTAATTTACCACCAATGGAGCTGTGAAACTTCACTAGATTGTCCCTATTGTCTAACCTAGAGATTCTATAAACTGATGCTATATTCCAGGGAAGTTACTTGCAAGACGATTGATTTGTATAAAATGTTCACAGTGGAATTACTTCAAAATTTAGAAACAAAATACATGTAACAACTAGAAAAGCATATGAGAATTATTATGTAATGAAATATAGCTATGCCATGAAAAATTCAAAGAAATTGTAAGAAGACTTGTGTGAAAGGATAACAAAGTTATAAAAACCATTAAATGGAATAATATTCATAATTATTGTAATAATGTAAATAAAATCAACAGTTGCAAAAAAAAAAAAAAAAAAAAAAGGGCCCAAAAAACAAAACACCTCAAAATAAATCCCACTGGGCAAATACAACAGTCAATGAATATCATTGTCAAAATTATAAGACATTTGCCTTTCTGTTAACAATGGTGAAATCAAATACTTTACTTTCAGGAAGTATTTCTTATAAGGCAATTTGCTTGGCTGTTTATTGGCAATCTGTATCAAAGTAAGTTATATCGATAAATTTTAAAAATTAAACATTATATTTGATGAACCCAAATTAAAAAAAAATTAATTTAAAAATATTTGGAAACTAAAAAAAATGCATGGATTATATAATTTTGTATTTTTAGGGATTTCTATTCCCAAATAATTAAGAATGGACTACTACTACCAATCTCATTTCTCCCTTTTCCTTTGTGAACCAGGGGTATTCTTACGTATTAGAAATGCTCAGGTTTTCTGTAACTACAAAGAAAAACCTAACGAAACATTAAAAAGTCCATGAGATCAGAGTCAAATGTGTCTGAAAGACTAAACATTAACAAATGTGTCAGGAACTATCAGGAACTAGATGAGAGATACAAATGCCATGAATAAAGCAAACGAGAGACATATAGAATGAATATGCAGTGATTAAATATAAAATAGAAAAGAACACTAGCATTTGAGGGTATTAGGAATGTCTTCATAAAGAAGGATGGAGCAAAGCTTTAAAAGGAGTTTGTATTTTATTTTAGAAGCAAAATGAAAGCAATGGCATTGATTCAAGAGTCGAGTAACATGTTTAGATCTGTGCTTAAGAAAAATAATTGTAGCAGTGGTATGGGAGATAGACTGAAGTGAAGAGAGACTTGAGGAAAGGAGAACTAGTTACTATTAAAATTAAATCCTCCACTGAAGTACTCTCCTCAGATACTTTCAAATTATTTCTTGGGAGTAACCTCAAACTCTCAAATACCACAGCCTCAGAGTTTAAGGTCTAACAAGGTCTTGAAAACTAGAAAAACTACCAATAAAAGAACTGGAAAATGACTTGAGAACCAGGCTAAGTTCAGAGGAACTCATGAGGCTAAGCTTTTTGGGGACCTAACACAATAAATACTTAAACAATTCCTGAAATAGAAAAATGTTACTTTTTCTATCCAATTAGAATTCTATTGCCAGAGGAGGGACAGATTCCCTCAAATAACTTAAGATATTTTAAAAGATATTTATAATTTATTATTCCATAATCAGCAGCACAATAAATTTCCAATCAGCAATTCCTCCAGAAAGAAGTAAAAGTTATCCTACAGTCATGAAACTGAAGATCTCTGAAGATGACAAAGTAGATGAAGAAGGAAAAAGTAAACTTCTAGAATCAGAAATCTAGTTTTACTAAAAAATGTAAGAACACTCTTTATGATAGAATATCATATATACAAGGTAACAAACTAATCCTAAATTGGGTACAACTTAATGAAAAGTCTAATTTACAGAATTTTAAAATATCAATTTTAACAATTTTAATTCTAAATAGCAACTCATAATAATAAAGTCTAAAAAACACTCCAATATTGATTCCTTAATATTTTATAAATACAAAGGACAGCTTTTAGAAGAATATCCAAATATCCAAAAAAAGGCAACCAAGATATTGAAGTAACTCCATGTGAGGAAGTTTAGATGCCTAAATAGACACATCTAAACCTTATCGCATGCATCCTTGTTTGCTGGATTTCATTATTTGGATGTATCGTAGGTTTTTAAAATTCAACATATCCAAGAACCTTCATATCTTCTCATCTTCCCTATTATTTATCCAAGGTACTACCATTAAATTAGATATTTATCTAATTAAATTAGATATTTAATAATATTTACAATCTTAGAGTTAGCCTTAATTCCTCACTCTTCCTCATTACATTCTCCATCCCCTCCCCCCACAATTACCAATTTAATCAGTTAATTCTATCTAAATCCAGTTAATTCTACCTCCAAACTATGCACAAAAAGCTATCGGGCTGTGCATACCCTTTGACCCAGCAGTGTTTCTATTGGGCTTATATCCCAAAGAAATCATAAAGGAAGGAAAGGGCTCCACATGTGCAAGACTGTTTGTGGCAGCTCTTTTTATAGTGGCTAGAAACTGGAAACTGAATGGATGCCCATCAACTGGAGAGTGCCTGAACAAATTATGGTATATTAATGTTATGGAATATTATTGTTCTATAAGAAACGACCAGCAGGATGATTTCAGAGAGAGGCCTGGAGAGACTTGCATGAGATGTTGAGTGAAATGAGCAGAACCAGGAGATCATTATACACAGCAACGAGACTTTATGATGATGGGGGCAGCTAAATGGCACAATGGATAGAGCACCAGGCCTGAAGTCAGGAGGACCTGAGTTCAAATTTGATCTCAGACACTTAACATTCCCTAGCTGTGTGACCCTGGGCAAGTCACTTAGCCCCAATTGCCTCAGGAAAAAAAAAAAAGACCAATTCTGATCAATTCTGATGGACATGGCTCTCTTCAACAATGAAATGTTTCAAACCAGTTCCAGTTGTTCAGTAAAGAAGGCCATATACACCCAGAGAGGAATATGAGATATGGACTACAACATATCATTTTCATGCTCTCTATTGATGTTTGCTTGCATTGGGTTTCCTTTTTCAGATATTTTTTGTTCATGTAGCTATGATTGTTCTTGCACAGCAAGATAAGTATGGAAATATGTATACATATATTCAACTTGTCAAGTATTTTAATATAATTAACATGTAGTGGATTTCCTGCCATCTGGGGGGGAAATTTGTAACAGAAAGCTTTGTAAGGGTCAATGTTGAAGAACTATCCATACATATGTTATACAAATAAAAAGCTTTAATAAATAAATAAAATTCATAGGATCACATATCTAGGATTAAAAAAAAAATTCTACCTCCAAGTTATCTCTCTATCCCTTTCAAAGACTTCTTCATTCAATTTTCACCATGTCTTACAATAAAATCCTAATTGCCTCCAATTTCTCCCTTGTCCAATCTACCCTCCACCAACATCTTACAAATTGACATTTCTAAAACATGAGTAGCAATGTTACTTATCTACTCAAGAAGTTTCAAGTTGTTCCCTATTGTCTTTAGGATAAATTACAAACTTCTAAAGCATTTTAAATCCTTTACAATTGAATCTCAACTTCTATGTTCCATTAAAACTGGCCTAATTATGTTCTCGGCACATGATATTTATTCCACCCCCCTGGCTCTGTTCTAGTATCCTCTTTGTTCAGTTAATCTAAATCCTAACCAACCTTCAACACCTAGATCAAATCTCCTTTTCTCCAAAAACAAAACCAAACCCTCCCATCACCACCACCACCAAACCCTCCCTTAAATGCTGAAGTTCACTAGGATTCTTTTTTTCTGAACTTCTAAAGCACCTTCATTCATCTGGCACTAATATTCTATCTATACTTTAAAACGTTCACAAAGGCAAAAATCCCTCTCTATATGCCTCAGGCTTAGCACAGTGCTTTGCACAGAGCAGGTGAACTATAAAAAGTCTGTTAAGGATCAATAAACATGTATTAAGCATACACTATGTACCAGGCATTGTGCTGGGTGTTAAGAATATTAAGACAAAAATAAGGATGATTAAGATGGTAATGCCATATTGTTTATTCAGCTTTTAATTTAATAGCTCTAGCTTCTTTTTTTTAATTTTTTTTTATATAAAGCTTTTTATTTACAAAACATGAGTGATTTTTCTACATTGACCTTTGCAAAAACTTTTTTTCCCCAAGCTTTTCCCCTCCTTCCCCCCACTCCTCACCCCTAGATGACAGGTAATCTAATACATGCTAAATAGGCTAAATTATATGACAAATACATGTATACATATCTATACAGTTATCTTACTGCACAAGAAACATCAGATCTAGAAAGAGAAGAAGAAAAAACAACCTAAGAAGGAAAACAAAATGCATGGAAATATTCACAGAAAGCGTTAAAATGCTGTGTTGTGGTTCACACTCAGTTCCCACAGGCCTCTCTGGATGTATATGACTATCTTCATCGCTGAACAACTGGTGTCTAGCTTCTTTCAGTGTAAATGTTTTTCCTTTAGTCCACCTTCTAAAACAGACAAAATTAATCTGATGCTGGTATAGAAGATAGGCTCACAGATTTGAAGCTGAAAGTGACCTTAGAATCAGTCAATACAGATTTAGTAGTACCTATTATATGCCAAGAACTTTGTTAAGTACTATAAAGAAAAACAAAAGAGAATCTTTGAACACACAGTCATCTACTTTGAGAGACAGCCTACAAAAATCTATATACCCCAACTATGTAAAGGACACAGAGGAAAGGCATTAAAATTAAGGGAGCTTCCTGATAGGATTTTAGCTGGAACCTGAAAGATGTCAAGGAATCTAGAAAATGGAAATAAGGAGAGTATCCCAGGCATGAAGAAGTCACTGAAAATGCTTAGAATCAGGAAGATGACGAACTGTCATATTCAAATAACAGGAAGGAGCCCATTAGAAAGCTGAATGTGTGGGGGGTGGGGAAAGGATCATAAGGTATAAGGATAGGTAGAAAGTCTGAATGCTAAAAAGGATTTTATATTTGATTCTGGAGAGTAATAGGGAGCCACTGGAATTTAGTGACTCTTATCTGGTGGACAGGAGGATGTAAAAAAGTGTGAAAGAGTTGGACCAATGACCTCTTTAGCAGCTAAATGGAAATTGGACTGGACTAGAGACTTATAGCACATCAACCAATATTTGCCAATAGTCAAAGAATGAAATGATGAGGCCCTGAACCTCAGGATGGTTTCAGTATCAAAGAAGCAAAGAGGGTACATACAAGAAATGTTATGATGGTAAAATTGGCAGGCTTTTGGCAAGTTCATACTTAAGTCTTTGACCCTAAAGAATTTACATTCAAATGAGGACCTTATATAAGGGGGGGTCTGGAAGGTGGGTAGTGGAGATGTTAACATCATTGTCAGGAAGTGCTATGGAAGCTAAGGCTGATTCTGACTTGCTCAAGGTCTGAAGTGACTTGAGGCTGGATTTGAATTCAGGTCTTCCTGACTTCAAGTTCTATCTACTCCACATTAACTATGGGTTAATCCCAGTAAGCAGATTTATCATTCAAGTATTATATTGTGTGTAATACAATATGATAAATAATGTACCACTTTACCATCAGCTGCCCAGGTGTACCTGCTCATCTTTCAAAGGGCACCCTTGATTTAAAAGGGAGACATTTTCATTTAAGTCAGGATTACATATCTTTAAACAACACTTTATTTAGGGGCAAAAAAGGCAAGTAGAAAATGGAAGTTTTAATTTTCTTCCCATCAAGATTCAGAATTTTAAGGTTTCAGTTAAAAAACCTCACAAACTACTTACCACAAATTCTTCAACTAGAAAGATCGGGCTAGATTAGAAATTCTGAAACTAGGGTTTGAAGATAGATTTCAGGGGGTTCATGACCTTGCTGGGTAAAACTATCACATTTTTATTTTCCCTAACCTCTAGTTAAAATTTAGTATTTCCTTCTATTATGAACATAGGCAAGAAACATTCTGAATAGGAATCCATAGATTTTACCAGACTGCCCAAAATGGTTAAGACCTCTGGGCTAGATGGTCTAAAACCCCTGCTCAGATTATCTAAATAAACCATCCTGAATTCCTACTGAAAACTGTAATTGGTTCTTATGTGCAGTACAAGTAATACTAAATAATAATCTTATTTGTATTTTTTCATATTTTTATAATGCATCTTAAAATAAAATTATCAAGAGTTAAAAGTATTTGTGTTGCTACTTTTCTGTGTTTCAAAATTTGTCACATTCAAATCAAGAAAAATATATCAAGTATTTATTATATGCCAGGCACATGAGTGATGCTATTGTTGGATACAAATAAAGAAAAGCAGTCCCTGCCATTAAGTTTACATTCTTAAGAATTCTACATATAAAAGAGATGAAAAAGAAGAGATGAAAAGTGTACACTCACAGAATGTAAAAGGGGAATGGTGACAAGGTTTAGATAATGAAAAATAGTTGGTCTGGGCCTTCCCTCAAAACAGAGGTGCTTGGAAGAACTTATCAATGGAAAACAGGCCAGAAGAACAGAGAGAGGAAGCAGTTAAGACATGGTGAAGTTTCAAAGAATAAAAAGAATCCTCAAAGCCAGGTTAACTGAGTAAGTAACTGGTATCTGAAGGGACATCCTTTGGGAACACAGACATTCTCTAACTTAGTGACATCTTATAGGCAGATGTAGAGATTCAATGTTGTAGTGTTTATCTAGAAGCCTAATACTATGTAAGATTATTCTACTGCTGTTCCCTAACTTCTCTCCACTCCCTTTTATATCATTCCTCACATGTATTTCTTCCCTATGACTTATCTCCATCAGACTATTTCTTCTGCTCAGTCAGTCTAAAAGCTCTTGACACAATACTGGGCTATTTATAATCCAGGGGTCTTTCAAACAAGGGAGAACCTAAAAACAGCAATTTGGCATGATTTTAGGCCCAAAAGGTAGTCTGAATTTCTGGACTCTGATTCCAGCTCTGTTATTAAGTTTGTATATGGCCAAGGATAAGTTGGCTCCTCTCTCTGGCTCTCAGCTTCCCATCTATTAAATCAAAGGGCTCAGACAGCATGATCTAAAGTTTCTTTGAGATCCAATATTCTGTAATTCTATTAACAAGATAAATTTCTGAGCAGCTTTTTGTTTCATGATAAATCAATATGCAGATACATCAAATACTGAAGTTATATCACTCATGTTTCTCAAATTCTTCCACATAAGCTTTTCCAAATATATAACAATAATTATAATTGGCTAACAGTTCAGTGAATGCTTTTTAAAACAAAAGATAATTATTATCAGTAGCACTAAGGTTTCTAGAACATTTTCAAGGCCAATGTCACATCCTGAAGGGAACACTGTTGCCATCAAGAGAACAAACTGATTATTCCTCAGTTATCTAAACTATGAAGAAAGCAAACCCACATACTAATAATATTAGTGTACTTGAACAGTCACAAGTTTTTCATACTTTACATGCAAAAAACATAAATATGGAAGTTATCAAAAGGAGAGTGAAACAACCAAGGTGATAGGTATTCAGAATATCTCATTACCTTTTTTGGTTGAAGTCTACCACCATCTGGAATAGATAGATGTACTTAGCAAAGCAATATCATCCCTTCTGTTTTCAGCTGTGCAGGTGTATTGTTTTGATCTTAGCGCATCTTCTTTCAGGTAGAGAAGTGACATTTTAAAACTGAAAACATAAATATAATAAAGATGAAATTAGGTTCTGATAGGGAAAAAAGCCCTCACCAAATCATCAGCTTAATTAAGTATGGAAAATTTAGCTGTTGTAGAGAAGGGTTTATCAGTAATCAGATTAACATTTTGCTGAACAAGAATCAAACTAATGCTTCTGAGTACTAAAGTGTTCCATAAATGAGTACTCTCTTTTTTAGTCAATTATTAAAAGTATTTCTGCTTGACCTGGCAGTCTGCAAAACATAGTGCATTATGTTGTTTAAGATAAATTCAGAAATGATTAGTTTATTCTGCTTATACTCCAAAGTGGCCTGATTTTGTCTCCAGACCTTAAAGATATGAAAGCATATGCTTTGTCTGAAGGAAACCAGAGTACATTTGACAAGTGAAAAGGTCCTTCTGAGTGGCTTCAAAGATATATGAAAAGTATATTCCAAGAGTCACTATGTTCTTAAATAGCCTGCAGAAATGAATTCTTTTATCCATCCAAATGACAGTTGCTAAGTGCCTACTATGTACAAAAAACACTAGCTACTTGAAAGAAATCTTTTAAATAGTTTATTAAAATTTATGGAAAGCAAAGATGAAACATTAAATTTTTGAACTCAACGTTCTTTGCTATAAAACCAAAATATGATTAGAAGCAATAGGCATTCAATGTTAAATCTAAATTTTCAAGATCAAAAAATGAGTTACCAGAAAATATTCAAATAAATGTGATATAAACACTAAGAATCTGTTTCCTTTAAATGAATTCATCCAAATTCACCCAGCAATTCTATAATACAAACTTTATATTCTTTATATTTAGTTACACAGAAAGAAGGGAGAGATGGCTTGTCAACAATATTATATGATTCCAACAAAGTACACTGAAATTTTATGAACTACATTTCTTTTTATATATTTTTTCCTTTAAATAAATAACATAATCCTGTTCAACAAAATGAAAAGCCACTCAAAAGTTAGCTGATTTGCTATGCTCATATTCAGCATTTAAGTCAGGAAATAACTTTTAACACCAGATATTTCAATGCACGATAAAACAAAAAATATTACCACTATACTAAAATTAATGGGCCAACTGAAGCAATCAAAAGTAAAACCTACTTAATTTGCCTGTTCTAGAGCTAAGTCTTTATTTTTTTAAAAAAGTAGGAGTAAAATGACAAAAATCTAGTATGAAATTCAGAAATATTTATCAGACATTAATATCCATTTCCAAAAGTAAAGATTTGTTGACGGGAATTTTTAAAAACTAAGCATATTTTCATAATCCTTATAAATGGTCTATAAGATTTTAAAAATTTAAACATTTCACCCACATGATAAATCCAAACAGGAATTATAAATAGAAGGTTTCTTCTATTCAGGATGGATTTTGGAGGAGAGAACAAAGTTTAAATGGGGTTAGACTAATAAATCACATTCATAAAAAGATCTTCAAATAAAAAACATTCACCCTTTAAAAAATTCTTTGAAAGGAGCTATACGAGGACAATTTTCTTAAAGAAAAAAAAAAGCAAACTTTTGAAGTTGAGTTCAATATAAAGACAATTTCTATCCAACCCCTTTTAAACAGACAGGTCTATCTTTAAATTTTAATTCAACTCTGGCTCCAATGTATTGAATAACAAAACTTCATATAAGAGTAGTGAATAGCTTAATAACAGTGTTTATTTCGAAGTAACAGCTAGGCATGAGTTTTTTTTTCCCCCCAATACAGTGTTGTTAATACTTTTTTCAAGGCAATGCAAGGCCCAATTTGTGATCCTATTAGGATTAGCGAATGGAAAAGTTGGGAACAACACTTCTACAGTATTCTTGTTCACAAAACTAAAAAATGTAAATGGATACCAGCAGTAGCTGTACATCTTACACGAATGCTTAAAAACAAAACAGTTTTTAACTTTTCACAGAAAAATGTCCTAGGGAGGAACCTTTACAATCAATTTAAGACAACTAGAAGGAATCAGATAGATGACTACGACTTTATTGCTTATTAACATTTGCAACTCGTATACCCAATCAAAAATCTGTTTGAAAACTAAGGGAGCACTTCAACACTTTTAAGGGTTAACAATAGTATTACACAGGAGAAATTCCGAGCGTTAAGTGGGGAAAAAAACCGAATAAGGCGTCTTTCCTACATATTTCCATCTCTGAATCTCAGTGGAGAAAAGTAAACACTTCTCCCATATATAGATAGCCCAAACTACTTCCTCTCTATTGACTGGGTCCCAGAATTACTGAACTGGCGTTTTCTTCCTTTAATAGAGCTAGGAAACGAAAGGAACGTGGAGGTGTCTGACAGGAAAAACGAGAATCGCCAAGGTAGAGGCATGATGTCTAACGGGGGGCCTGGGGGGCCCTACTTCTCAAGGCTCAACAGGAGATCCCGTGGAACACCGTGACAGCAGCCTCCTCTTTGGGGGTCATTCCCCTTCTGACCCCAGCCTTGGGGTCCCCTGCCGGCTGGGGTTGGGGAGTGAGAGGGGGACGGCCCGGCTCTCGGAATTTACGACCGAGACCCGGAAAACAGTCCCGTTAGAGCCGATTTCACCCACCAGGAATGTGCTCCGCCCCCGCCGCCTCCCCGCGGCGGCCGCCGCTCAGGTCTCCCCTTCTTCAGGAGATTGGTGGAAGTGCTTCAAGGGGAGACGCTGCCCCCCTTCCCGTCACAATACAGCCGGGGTTGAGCCCCCGGGAAAGCATAGGCGGGGAGAGTGGACGGGACTCCCGGGGCGGTTCCCCTCAGTTAGGCAGGGCGTCGGCCCGGTCCGAGGAGAGCCGACCCAGAAAAAACAAAATCAAACACAAAACCCCGAGGCCGGCCGGGCACTCCCCGGCCTCTCCCGCACCGAGGGTTCCCGGCTCTAGGGGCGTCCCAGAGAAAGAAAGCACCACGGCCTCAGCTCTGGAGAGAGGGAGCCGTAATCCCAGGAACGCCCTTCCTTTGCTTCTCCTCCCGTCCCCTCCCAGAGGCCTGATACCTTCGACTCCTGTGCAGCGGCGACGGCAACCAGGGCCGGGGACCGCTGTCTGCTGGCGGCCAGGCCCATCTCCCAGCAGCGGCGGCAGGAGCGGCGGCGTCGGCGGCAGGAGGAGGAAGTGCGGGGGGAGGGGTCCGGCGGGCGGAGGCGCCTCTCTGATGGGGCAGGGGGGTGGTTATGGAGGAGGGGTCCAGGCAGCCCGTTTCCCGGACTCCTCCTCCGCGTCCTGATCTCTGCGACTCCTCCCGACAACTGCCATTCTCCACCCTCCGCCTCCTCCACCTCCTCTTCCCAGCCTCCGCCCCGCCCCGCCTGTCCCGCAGCTGCGTCATGGCAGCGTCACGCCCCCTCGGCCTGGTTCCTCGGAGATTCGAGAACGCGGCGGTTGCCCAGGGTGCAGCTCTTCCGTTCTCGCGGGGGCACTTCTATGGCTCTCCGTCCCCCTCCCCCCCCCCCCCCCCCCCGCCCCTGCAGTCCAGAGAAGCGGTTAGCGTCGTTAACGCTTCCAGCTCCCCGGCTGTGCATCTAGAGGCGCCGCCTCTGCTCTATCCCACGCCCCCTCCTTTGTCCCCTCCCCAACCCCGAGGTTCTGCCTCAGGACAGTGGATACCTTCAGTAGCCTCGCCCCACCTGCCCAGCCTCCGCCACCTTGCCTAGTGGGCTGCTGCAGCAGGGCAGCTGCGGTCGGGGAACTTTGGAACTGGCGCTTGCTTTTCTTGTTCTTTCTTTCCTATTGATTTCTTTACCAACTAACGCCACCGACTTTCGGGTTTTAGCTTGGGGCTCTCCGGACCTGCTGTTGCGGGGCAGGTGCTCGGGACAGCTCCAGCGTCGCCCCACCGGCTGTTTTGGAGCCGGGCCGGCGCATCTGACTCCTCACCAGGGGGAGCCCATCCGTATCCTCAACCGCGTCGTCCGCCAGTTGACTGCGGGACCCGAAATGTGGGACTCGGATCCAGGGAGAAGCCCGACAGGGCAAGTGCCTGCCGGGGGAGCTGAGTCTGAGCGGCCCGAGAGGGACACTGACCCGTCCAGGAAGTCTATGCAGAATAATGTTTTTAATGCGTAGGACGGCAACCAATTCTATTGAAATACACTTACCAAGTTCTTAGATTGGGGGTTGAGTCCCTGCTTTGGTTAAACCCAGCCTAAGTGCCCTTTGTATTCCTTCTCATTCCACTTTGCATTTTTAACACCACCATTATTATTTAATCTCCCTCAATGCCTTTCTTCCGAAATTACCTCCAATTTTTTTCTGTAGGTGTATCTTGCTTGTTTATGCACCTTGTCTTGCTCCTTTAGACTGTGAACTTCTTATGATAGTGACTGTCTTTGCATTTTCTTGGTATCTCTTAATTCTGAACGTTTGTGCCCAACTCTTGTAGGTGCTTAATAAATGCTCCTTCACGGGGGTGGGGGTGGGGAGTTCCTTTTCTACGACTAATTCCGATGGGTCTAAACTGGAGTCCAAAGACTTGGTGTTCAAATCCCTAGTTGAGTGATTACGGCCGTGTGACCTTGAGCAGTCACTAAGCCAAAATTTAGGAATTGGACCAGATTGCATTGTCTCTAAGGTCCCTCCTACTCATCAAGTCCCAGCTCCCGAGAACTTGATACTGCCAAATACAACATGTACACATGAAAGTAAATGCAAAATAATACAAAATAACTTAAAGGGAATGCCGATAACATGAAGTTCCTTGTATGGGAAGTTTTGCCAGCTAAATGATGCGATCCCACTCCAAATATGTTTTTATACATTGTGTTTCCTCCAAAACTATAGGTATGATCATTAAATAGTAGAAAAGGACTAAGCTAAATACTTGTTTGGTTTTTTGTGGAAACCATAATTTTTCTTTTTTTGTTTTTCCTTATATTTTTTATTGAAGCTTTTAAAAAAAATTTCAAAACATGCAAGGGGAGCAGTTAGATGGAGCAGTTAGGTGGCACAGTGGATAGAACACCAGCCCTGAAGTCAGAAAGACACTTAATACCTAACTGTGACCCTGGGCAAGTCACTTAACCCCAATTGCCTCAGCAAAAAAAGCAAAAAACATGCAAGGATAATTTTTCACTATTGACCCTTGCAAAACCTTGTGTTCCAATTTTCCCCATCCCTTCCCGTAGATGGCAAGCAATCCAATATATGTTAAACATATATATGTAAATCCAATATAGGCATTTATATTATTTTTTACGATTATCTTGCGGCATAAGAAAAATCAGATCAAAAAGAAAAAAAAATCAAGAAACAACAGAAGTGAAAATGCTATGTTGTGATCCCCATTCAATTCACACAATCCTCTCTCTGGGTGTAGATGATCATCACAAGATCATTGGAACTGGTCTGAATTGTCTCCTTGTTGAGAACTATGTCCATCAGAATTGATCATTCTATAATCTTGCTGTTGCCCTGTACAATGATCTCCTGGTTCTGCTCATTTCACTTAAAAGCTAAATCCTTAAAGATCTAACAAGGAGAGAAAGGCTTTGTTTTGAATGCCAAAAACTATATTCTTAGACCAGCAATATTTAGGGTGGCAAATAGAATTCTAAATAATTCTAGTCCTGTATCTTTCTTGGAGACTGGAAAAAAAAGTTCCCAGCCTCAAGGTACTATGAACATTTATCTACCCCTTTCTTCCCTTCAGCCAGCTTGCTGGTGGTGGTTCTGGAGCTACCCTGGCTTTCCTCCATTCTTCAGAGGTAGTCTAGAGCTCAGGTCTTATTTACCTCTGCCTTCCAAGGGACAAGGGCCTTTATTTGGTTAGACAAACCTATGTAGAAATTCAAAATCTACATGGCACATATAAACACTGCACACACACATGATCTTAAGATCAAAAGGATTGAATGAGTACAAACCCACACAGGATTTAGATAAGTACTCCCTCCCCCCCTACAATCCTGGTCTTAATTTCATATTAATATATGCATTGTGTATTATATACATGTAAGATGCAAAATTAAAGAATAGGAAGTTAATAGATTTTATAACTGGAAAAGACTTAAGATATCATCAAACTCAATCTTACAGTTGAGGAAACAGTGACTTGCATAGGATTCCACAGCTAGTAAATGTTAAAAGGTATAAATTGAACTTATCCTTTTCTGGCTTTTAAATTTAATTACAGAATCACTTAGCTGTCTCCAAATCTTTTTTTTTTTTTTTTTTTTTTGCTTTTTGCTGAGGCAATTGGGGTTAAGTGACTTGCCCAGGGTCACACAGCTAGGGAGTGTTAAGTGTCTGAGATCACATTTGAACTCAGGTCCTCCTGACTTCAGGGCTGGTGCTCTGCTGTCTCCAAATCTTAAAGACTATGTAGCTTTTTTTTTTTTTTTAAAGCTTTATTTTCAAAACACATGCATAGTTTTCAACAATCACTCTTGCAAAACCTTTTGTTCAGATTTTTTTTTTCTCTTTTCCCCTACTCCTTCCCCTAGATGACAAGTAATTCAATGTTTTTTTTTTTTTTGGGGGGGTTGGTTTTTTTGGTTTTTGGTTTTTGCTTTTTGCTGAGGCAATTGGGGTTAAGTGACTTGCCCAGGGTCACACAGCTGGAGAATGTTAAGTGTCTGAGGTCAAATTTGAATTCAGGTCCTCCTGAATTCAGGGCTGGTGCTCTATCCACTTCACCACCTAGCTGCCACCTAGCTGCCCCCTAATTCAATATATGTTAAACATATGCAATTCTTCCATACGTATTTCCACAATTATCATTCTGCGCAAGAAAAATCAGGTCAAAAAAAAATGAGAAAACAAAAATGCAAGCAAACAATAAAAAAGGTGAAAATACTATGTCTATGTGACTCTCTTCAACAATGAAATGCTTCAAACCAGTTCCAATTGTTCGATGAAGAGAGCCATATACACCCAGAGAGAGGGATGTGAAATGTGGACCACAACATAACATTTTCATGTTCTCTATTGAGGTTTGCTTGCATTGTATTTCCTTTATCAGATTATTCTTTCTTGTAGATACGATTTCTCCCGCACAAAAAAATGATGTGTGGCAATAACTATACATATATTCGATTTCTTAAGTATTCTAACATAATTATCATGTAGTGGATATCCTGCCATCTACGGGAGGGGCGGGGAGTAGGGGGGAAAAATTTGTAACAGAAAGCTTTGTAAGGGTTAATGTTTAGGAATTACCCATACATTTGTTTTGCAAATAAAAAGTATTAATAAAAAAAATTCGTCTACCATGATACTCAAAAAAAAAAAAAAAAGAAAATACTATGTCTATGTCATAATCCACACTTAATTCCCACAGACCTCTTTCTGGATGCAGATAGTGCTCTCCATCACGATTATTTGAACTAGCCTGAATTTGGCCTTTTTGTTGAAAAAAGCTGCATTCATCAGAATTGATCATCATTTAATCTTGCTTTTGCTATGTACAATGTTCTCCTGGTTCTGGTCACTTCATTTAGCATCAGTTCATTTAAGTCTCTCCAGGCCTCTCTAAAATCATCCTGCTGGTCGTTTCTTACAGAACAATAATATTCCATAACATTAATATACCATAATTTATTCAGCAATTCTCCGACTGGGCATCTACTCAGTTTCTACTTTCTTGCCACTACAAAAAGGGCTGCTACAAATATTTTTGCTGGGGTATGGGGGAAGAGAGAGAGAGAATTTGTGTGTGTGTGTGTGTGTGTGTGTGTGTGTGTGTGTGTGTCCTGGAGAGGTTGTGTAGGCAATGGAGCCTGGGATTTTGAATTTGGTGCAATAACTTTAAATCTGGCAATCTTTTTCACTGCATTACTAGCTAAATGTCTATCTATGTTCAGTTGTGTCCCATTCTTTGTGACTCCATTTGGAGTTTTCTTGGCAGAAATACTGAAGTGGTTTGCCACCTCCTCCAGTTTATTTTACACATGAGGAAACTGAGGCAACAGGGTTAAATGACTTGCCAAGGGTCACACAGCTAGTAAGCATTTGAGGCCATTTGCTACCCAGAAGCCTACCAAGCATCTTTAGTAACTTAATAAATGTTATTAGAATAGTGACAACCAACTTTTCTGGGAGAGAATAGGTCCTTGATTTATAACATGAAACCCCTGAATCCATGTTCATCATGCATTTTCATTTTGATCTTCATATAACTCCAACAAAATATACAATGGAAATAATGTGTTTTGTGTGGAAGTTTTATATTATTGATGTTGCAATGTGAAAAAATCTTAACAAAAATTCCTGACTGACTTTGCAATGTTGTGGAAGGAATACTGGTCTTTTAGTCAAGTAATGCTAAGGTTCAAATGCCATCTCTCACATGGTTAATATTTGAATGACCATGTGCCAATCATAGCCTCTGTGAACCTTGATTTCCTTATCAATAGGCTTACTTTATGATCTCCACTCCATTTCTTCCCAGTTCACAGGGAACAATGGTTCCTAGTAATGTAGATGGTAAGCCATTGTGCTGAACCAGACAGTATACCTTTACTGACTTGGCCTGGAATAACCTTGAGTCACCCTCAAAGCACAATTCATCTCAGCCTCAGTTTCCTCATCTGCAAAATGGGAATAATCTTGGTATAGTAGTAACTTGCAGAGTCATTGTAAAACTCAAATAATTTAATTATATAAAGTGTTTTATAAACCTTGAAAAGCTATATAAACACCACTATTCTCACATTCAATCTAAGTTCCTAAAAATACTCCATGCTTTTTCCCATAACATGTTAGTGAAATGTGATTTTCTGTACTTGTTGTATTTGACATCTAAATTCTGAAACAATCTTAGATGTGGAACCAATCTAAAGTTAAAATTGTCATTTTTTCATCCAGACTATTCAATTTCTGAAAGCTTCAAGATAGCAACAGTTATTTCATTGAATGACGTTTAATCAATTTAATATATCTTTTTTTTTTAATTTTCTCCTTATTTTATTTTACTTTATTTTTTTATTAAAGCTTTTTATTTGCATAACATATGTATGGGTAGTTCCTCAACATTGATCCTTACAAAGCTTTCTGTTACAAATTTCCCCCCCAGTCCCCTCCGCTCCCCTAGATGGCAGGAAGTCTACTACATGTTAATTATATTAAAATACTTGGCAAGTCAAATATATGTATACATATTTCCATACTTATCTTGCTGTGCAAGAACAATCATATCTACGTGAACAAAAAATATCTGAGAAAGGAAACCCAATGCAAGCAAACATCGATAGCATGAAAATGTTATGTTATGGTCCATATTTCACATCCCTCTCTCTGGGTGTATATGGCTTTCTTCACTGAACAATTGGAACTGGTTTGAGACATTTCATTGTTGAAGAGAGCCATGTCCATCAGAATTGATCATCATATAATATTGTTGTTGCTGTGTAATAAATATATCTTTTAATGGGCAACTAGGTGGCCTAGTGAATAGAGTGCCAAGCCTGGCAGGAAAACTCATTTTCTTGGGTTCAAATCTGGCTTCTGACACTTATTAGATGTGTGATGTAACCCTGTTTGCCTCAGTTTCCTTACCTGTATAAATGAGCTGGAAAAGGAAATGGCCAACTACTCTAGTATCTTTGCCAAGAAAAACCCAAGTGAAACCTTGAAGAGTTGAATACAATTGAAAAAACAGCAAAATATTTAATATTTTTTAAACACCAGGATTTTTATTTTACTGGTGTCAGGGGCATCTCTGGATGAGGAAACTGTTTACTATCAGTGCAGACAAGCAACTGTATTGTAACATTTTTGGTCTGAGAGAATTATTTTCAGACCACAGAGACCTGAGGATCACATAGACAAATATGTGTAAGACCATATAGTCTTGACTCTAGGCTACTTTGACTTTTGAGGTCAGTTCTCATACCTTTTGTAGCCTGAAAAAAATGTTTTGCATACTGGGTATCCTTGAAGGTGTAGTATAGTTCTGAGGGGCTCTATATGTTCAAGTATGTGTATATACAACTATGATTAATAAATACCAATTCATTTACAACCATCACTAAATTCATATCTTTTTATTGTTGTGTGTTTTCTCAATAGATACTAATAATAGCATGACTATTTCTATATAAGGGTGATCATTCTCAAAAGAGTTTACAACCACTTAATTGAAAGAATAAAACTGCTGAGGAAGATTTTTTTTTTTTTCAACAACATAGACTTAAAGTTCGAAGGGACCTCAGAGGCCAGTTAGTCCAACCCTCCTCATTTTAAAGACATATAAACAACTTCAAAGAAATTAAAATGATTTGACAAGATCATATTGGAGGATTTGAACCTAAATCCTTCAGTACTCCCTCCATTATATTTCCATCATATTTAAATAATTCCAATACTTCCATTCTTGAACATTTCTGATCATTCTTAAAATTAGCAGTGTATTGCCTACTTTTCACATGTAGGAAGATCTGAACTATTGGCTCTATTAAATTTCTTGTAAAATTAAAGACATCATATTGAAGATTTATTGATGATTTACAAAATATACTTATTTAATTACATTAAATATTAATTAAACATAATTACATTAAAATATAGAAATACTATGAGAATTATTAATTAAATTTCCAGGAGGCTTCTTCCCCTGCCCCACCCCACCCTCGACCCACTTCTCAGAGCACTGAAGAGCTTTTCTGTTCTTACTGGGGGTTCATTCTATAACAATTTTTTTTGTCCTTTTCTATTCTTACTAGGGGTTCATTCTATTAAAAAAATTTTTTGTCCTCACAACTTAATTCCTAAAACTTGTCAGAAACATGTCATGTAACCATACCTTTGGCAGTGAAAATTTTAGATTGGTATGAAATCCTTATAGGATGCTGAAATCAATTCAACTGAAATCAACACAGGTACCTGAGTTGATAGAAACAGGTCCTTTAAAATGATAATACTACCCAAACTAATTTACTTATTTAGTGCCATACCAATCAAACTCCCAAGAAATTACTTTACAGATCTAGAAAAGATAGTAGCAAAGTTCATTTGGAAGAATAAAAGGTCAAGAATTTTAAGGGAATTAATGAAAAAAAAAAGGCTGATGAAGGTGGCCTTGCTGTACCAGATCTGAAACTATATTATAAAGCAGCTATCATCAAAACCATTTGGTACTGGCTAAAAAATAGAGTAGTTGATCAGTGGAATAGGATAGGATCACAGGATAAACTAGGCAATAACTATAGCAATCTAGTGTTTGATAAACCCAAAGACCCCAGCTTTTGGGATAGGAACTCAGGCAATCTAGTGTTTGATAAACCCAAAGACCCCAGCTTTTGGGATAGGAACTCACTATTTGACAAAAACTGCTGGGAAAATTGGAAACTAGTATGAAAGAAATTAGGGCTTGACCCATACCTAACACCACATACCAAGATAAGATCTAAATGAGTTCATGATTTAGACATAAAGAGTGATATTATAAACAAACTAGAGGAATATAGGATAGTTTACCTCTCAGATCTGTGGAAAAGGAAAGAATTTGTGTCCAAAGAACTCTTAATTAAACACCAGATAGATAATTTTGATTACATTAAATTAAAAAGTTTTTGTACAAAATAAAACTAATGCAGACAAAATTAGGAGGGAAGCATCAAATTGGGAAATCATCTTTACATTTAATGGTTCTGATAAAGGCCTCATTTCTAAAATATATAGAGAATTGTCTCATATATAAAGGAATTCAAGCCATTCTTCAATAGATAAGTGGTCAAGGGATATGAACAGACAGTTTTCAGATGATGAAATTAAAACCATTTCTAGTCATATGAAAAGGTGCTCCAAATCAGAGAAATGCAAATTAAGACAACTCTGAGGTACCACCACACCTGTCAGATTGGCTAAAATAACAGGAAAAGATAACGATGAATGTTGGAGGGGATGTGGGAAAACTGGGACACTAATACATCATTGGTGGAACTGTGAACGGATCCAACCATTCTGGAGAGCAATTTGGAGCTATGCTCAAAAAGTTGTCAAAATGTGCATACCCTTTGACCCAGCAGTGTTTCTACTGGGCCTATATCCCAAAGAGATCTTAGAGGAGGGAAAGGGACCCACATGTGCAAGGATGTTTGTGGCTGCCCTTTTTGTAGTGGCTAGAAACTGGAAACTGAATGGATGCCCATCAATTGGAGAATGGGTGAATAAATTATGGTATATGAATGTTATGGAATATTATTGTTCTGTAAGAAATGACCAACAGGAGGATTTCAGAGAGGCCTGGAGAAACTTGCATGAACTGATGCTGAGTGAAATGAGCAGAACCAGGAGATCATTATACACAGCAACAACAATATTACATAATGATCAATTCTGATGGACATGGCTCTCTGCAACAAAGAATTGTCTCAAACCAGTTCCAATTGTTCACTGAAGAAAACCATATACACCCAGAGAGAGGGATATGAAATATGGACCACAATATAACATTTTCATGCTCTCTATTGAGGTTTGCTTGCATTGTATTTCCTTTCTCTGATTTTTTTTTTCTTGTAGATAGGATTTTTCTTCCACAACTTGTCAAGTTTTTCAACATTATTAACATGTAGTGGACTTCCTGCCATCTAGGGGAGGGGAGGGGACTGGGGGTAAAATTTGTAATGGAAAGCTTTGTAAAGATCAATGCTGGGGAACTACCCATACATATGTTATACAAATAAAAAGCTTTAATAAAAAAAAAGGTTTTGTACAAACAAAAGTAATGCAGACAAGATTAGGAGGGAAGCAATAAATTGGGAAATCATCTTTACATTTAAGGGTTCTGACAAAGGCCTCATTTCTAAAATATATAGAGAATTGACTCATATTTATAAGAATTAAATTGATAAATGGTCAAAAGATATGAACAGACAATTTTCAGATGATGAAATTAAAACTATTTCCAGTCATATGAAAAGGTGCTCCAAAGCACTGTTGATCAGAGAAATGCAAATTAAGACAACTCTGAGATACCACTACACACCTGTCATATTGGCTAAGATGACAGGAAAAGAAAATGAGGAATGTTGGAGTAGATGTGAGAAAACTGGGACACTGATACATTGTTGGAACTGTGAACAGATCCAATCATTCTGGAGAGCAATTTGGAATTATGCTCAAAAAGTTAACAAACTGTGCATACCCTTTGACCCAGCAGTGTTTCTATTGGGCTTATATCCCAAAGAGATCTTAAAGGAAGGAAAGGGACCCACATGTGCAAAAATGTTTGTGGCTGCCCTTTTTGTAGTGGCTAGAAACTGGAAACTGAAAGGATGCCCATCAATTGGAGAATGGGTGAATAAATTATGGTATATGAATGTCATGGAATATTATTGTTCTGTAAGAAACGACCAGCAGGATGATTTCAGAGAGGCCTGGAGAGACTTGCATGAACTGATGCTGAGTGAAATGAGCAGAACCAGGAGATCATTATATACGGCAACAACAAGACTATATGATGATCCATTCTGATGGACATGGCTCTCTTCAACAATGAAATGTTTCAAACCAGTTTCAGTTGTTCAGTGATGAAGAAAGCCATATACACCCAGAGAGAGGCCTATGGGGCCTGAGTGTGGACCACAACATAGCATTTTCACACTCTCTATTGATTTTTTTTTCCTTCTCAGGTTTTTTTTTCTTATAGATCCAATTTTACTTGTATAGCAAGATAACTGTATAAATATGTATACACATATTTGATTTGTGAAATATTTTAACATAATTAACATATGTTAGACTTCCTGCCATCTAGGGGAGGGAGTAGGGGGGAAGGAGGGAAAAATTTGTAACAGAAGACTTGGCAAGGGTCAATGTTGAAAAATGACCCATGTATATGTTTTTCAAATAAAAAGTTTTAATAAAAACAAAACACAAAAAAACAAAAACCAAAAAATTTCTTGGGCAAAAAGGAGTTGAAGTTTAAGAAATCCTGATCAACAGTGTTATGATGAAGTCATTTAATGTCCTTATGCCTATTTCCTCATTTACAATATGGGGATAATATAACACTGAAAAGAGATGATGTAAATAAACATTTTGCAAACTTTAAAATGCTAGATAGATGGCAGTTTGTATCCATATACACATGAAAAAAAGTTTCAGTGCAAATGATTAAGTCACCAAATGAGTGGCACAAGCAAAGAGTACTGTAAGAGATCCACAAATCAGAGGAAGTTTCTTGGGGAAGCTGGGATTTGAATCATCATAAAAGATGGAGATTTAAATAGAATGCATTCTAGGCAAAGCAGATAACATGAGCAAAAATGTTTAGAGCTATGAATGAATATGTTATTGAAAGGAGTCAAGGAAGATATTCATCTGGCTGGAATGGAAATTTTGTCAGGGGATAATAAATCGAGAAGGCAAGCTCATGTAGAGCCTTAAATGCCACTAGGAACAATTCAGATTATTCTATGTATATTCATTCCACAAGTATATAGTTTGGAACTATGCTAGATGCTGGGAATAACAATAGAAATGAAACCATTTATACTCTATTAGAGAGGAACCAATGAGTACTTAAAAAATTAAGTAATTTCTAAGGGCACTAATAAAAATTAAGGGATTAAAACAAGCTGCCTTTTGGGAGGTGACTCCTATTTATCTTGGAAGTTAAACTAGGGATTTTTTGAGGTAGAGGTGAGGAGGGAGAGAGAACTTGAGGTATGGGGAAAGCTTGTGTAAAGACATGGAGATAGGAGACAGGATGTCACAGGAAAATACAAGTTGGCATGTTTCTTTACAACATGGAACAATGGGTAATGAATCTAAAAAGGTAATTTGGAGTCTATAACAGATTGTTAAAGAAACAAACTGAAAGTAGGATGGTCTATTAGGAAGCCAATTCAATAATCTAGGCAAGAGGTGATAAGGGCTTGAATGGGAGAGGTAGCAGTGTGACTTTCAAAGAGGTGATTGGTGTGATTGCAGTAGTATTATAACACTTCTTCCATAGCCACTTCCCTAATTCAGCACTTATACTTAAGAGTGAGTCTCCAAGAAGTGCTCACAGGTTCAAGGTATTTTATGGTCTAAATCATACATATATGAACTTTTCCTTAATTCTTAATTAATAAATATAATTAGCAAAGTTATTTACTACTACTGTGTTCTACTATTTCAATATATTTTCTGCCATAAACTTGGGGCATAGTCATCTATATTATTTGCTATATTCATGAAATCTTTGATGCAGGTTGGAAAAAGTTAAGGAAAGTCTTGCTTTAAAAGAAAAAAAAATAGTTGCTGGTAGCTAATTATACAATTCCATTTCCCTGAGCCTCAGTTTCTTCATCTGTAAAATGGTCATAATATTTGACATAATCTGCTTCAAAGAAGTTTTCCAAAGATTAAATGAGTTAATTTATAAAAGCATTTTGCAAAACTTAAAAGACTAGAGAAATGTTAGTTTTCATATTGTATGCCTAGAAAAGTAAAAATTTTAAATTTTTATGAAATGATAGCTTTCTTCAATAACTTTCTTTGTGAAACAAATATTTTATAGAATGAATTTTAAATACCAGTTTTTAATACTGCTGAGTTATATCATAGAAATGCT
Organism: Myrmecobius fasciatus; assembly: GCA_023553655.1. Lineage (NCBI taxonomy): Eukaryota > Metazoa > Chordata > Mammalia > Dasyuromorphia > Myrmecobiidae > Myrmecobius > Myrmecobius fasciatus. Next base: position 359,326 of record JAJPUD010000322.1, read on the forward strand.
ACAGAAATAAAACCTTATTAGACTATCTTCAATAATGAAAGTTTTCTAGAAAAAGCCTAGCACTGCCATGTCAAACATATATCCCATTTGTGAATACTGCTGCTAAAAAAAATCCCTAGAGGGCTTTGGCAGCAGTTTAGTGGCCCAAAGATTAGAAGGCTGGTCCTGGAGTTAGGAAGATCTAAGCTCAAATGTGACATCAGATGCTTGCTAGTTGGGCAAGTCACAACCTCTGTCCCTCTATTTCCTTGTCTATAAAATAGGGTAAATAAAAGCACCTCCATTCCTTCCTTCCCAGGTTGTTGACATTAAAATGAGATAATACTTATAAAGTATTTTGCAAACTTTAAAGCCCTGTGAATTATTGTTATAGCTCCAAATATATGATCATATCATTTTTATTCTCTCCTCTTTATTTCATGATATGCATGACTGTTGTCCCATCAGTCACTGAGATGAAACAGAAAAGCCATGAAATATTTAAGCAAAAAGAAGAAATGGGAAAGAAAAATCCAACTCAGAATATACTTACAAGTGCTACAACAACAGTGTTTTCAAAATACCTTTCCCTCTTTTTCACTTGCCTTCCCTTTTTCATTTTGATGATTACTTCAGTCCCATCCATGCCATTCAGGAAAATCATCTACAATTACCAAAAGTAATTCCATTTCCAGGATGGTTCCAATTTTTAAAAAAATCCCATCTACTTTTGCCAGGGGAATCCCATTATAAACGTCTTTAGAGAAGACATGTTTAAACAGTTACTTCCTAGTATAAATAGCCAGGTCCCAAAATAGCATATTGAAGGTCTTCATGAATTTTTTTTTTAATTGGGCAGAAGATGACATTAAATTCTGTGGATACAATAGATACATTCACTATTAGAATAGGGAATTTATAGCCCTGTGTAGCTTGAGGGAAGTCCAGATTTGGTAGATATGGAAAAGCAACACTAGTTTGGAACAAAAAACAGTGTGCTAAGCCAACAAGCTTATCAATGATCAAAGAGAACAAGATGTTAAAATAGCCAGATAGTTGTATAAGGAGAAAAAAACTCAACATCAGGAATCCCATCTATAAGGTATCTGGATGACACAGTAAATAGAACATAGGTTGGAATCAGAAAGAACTGAGTTTAAATCTAGCCTCAGACATTTAGTAGTTATGTGTACATTGGGTAAATCATTTAATCTCAGCTTCCTAAGATGTAAAATAGAAATAATAGTAGGATCTCTCAAGGTAGTTATGAAGATAAAATGTTATTTCTAAAGTGCATTGTAAACCTTAAAGTGCTGTATAAATACTATTATCATTAGGATAAAAGAAGCTCATTTCTGGAAGTAGATTTAAAAATTATCTGAGGCTCAAAAAACTTTAATGGACTGGTCCAAAGTCATCTGTCAAACTAAGTAATTAAAGAGTAATTAGAAGATGTCTCTTAGAATCTAAAACTCCTGAAGAATTCCATTCAATACATATATTTCTGTTCCAAATTATTAGATTCCTATTCTAAAATTAAAAAAAAAAAACTTTTGGTTTTCAAGTGATATCTCAAGAAGATTAGAAAATTTCAATGCTTACTAAAGGTGCTTTGATCACATGATCACAGATACTATCTGGTTTTTATGGAATTAAAAATTCATATGCAGTAAATGTCAATACTATAATTTTAACTAGAGAGAAAGATCCATTGTACTTACAGCTGGGACAGTGAGGCTCCATAAAAATCATTTTTAGTTTTCTGGCCTATCTACTTATTTAAATCTTCAATTTGTTTAGTACTTGTTTAGTACAAGCATTTTGGAACTCAGAGTATGTATCAAATTCCAGAATTTGTCTTAAGTAGATGATCAATTATGAATAATGGATCTTTTTGTACCTTTTCTCCTGTAAAGAATTTTCCTCTGAGGAACCTAAATATTCCTAGTTGTTCTGAATGCAACTCTCTCTTTTGTAGCCTCTACCAATAGTTTTAGATCATTTGGATAAAACTTCATGATTGGAATAGTTCAGTTTTTTGGTTGTTTTTGTTTTATTCATTGATTAAAGAGGGATTGTGCCTTAAAGAAACCATGTGGCTTTTGTCTGGCCCTAGAGAAATTTTATAAAAGGTGATATTTATGTAGGGTTTCAAGGTAAACTCAGTTCTCTGGCATGAATTTAGGAGAGAGACTGGAAAAAAAGTAGAATAAGTAATGAGATGAGTAGGGCAACTTGTGTTTGCTCTCCCACCGTAGCTTGACCATGACTGTTGTCTCCTCAACTAGTGGAGGTCAATAATGAGAAGTATGTTTGAATAGACTAATCACTGCTGAACTTTACATGGGATCCCTCCTCTGGTCTCTTCATACCTAGAAGAGTTTATTTTAAGTCCAAAGCTTACCTGTGCCTTAATGTTTTTTATGTTTCTGTTCATTTAATATTGAAAGACATTAAAAGTATAGTTAATTACCTTAATTTCTGATTTGTATGTGTCTCATTATTGGGAATAGTATGTGTGAGAAGGGTAGTACCTAACATTATTCAGAGAGAAGGAAACAGAGAAACTAGACTCTGTTGGAAATTGGAAAAATCTTCCCAACTAGGGGGTCTGGAGCTAAACGAAAGAGAATTTATCTTATATAACTTCTCCATAACAGAGGAAAGACTTGTTGAATCTTTACTGTTACCCTAGGGAAAAACTTGAACCAGCAAGATGGCACAGTGGATAGAGCACAGGATCTGAAATATGGACAGCTCTTCCTAAATTCAAATCTGGCCTCAGACACTTAACTGTGTGACACTGGATAACTCTTTTTTTTTTTTTTTTTTTTTAACTTCAGTTCCTCAACTATAAAAATGAGCTGGAAAAAACAATGGCAAATCATTCCAGTACCTTTGCCACGACAACCCCAAATGGGATCATGAAGATTAGGACACGACTGGAAAAAAAATGACAACAACAAACTCTCCTATAAAAAAAGCATCTTGTTGTAGTTCTCCGAATATTCTTTTTCAATTATCCTTCACGAGTTTTATAATATATATGTAGTAGGGTCTAGGATTGGAGGTGTTTAGCTAAAGAAGAATATTTTCTTGTCTTTGGCCCCCACTCTTGTGGGAACAGAGACGATTCTTTCTCAAGTCTTCCCTTCAGATTTCTACAGTAGGGTTGACTTTCCCTAAATTGATGCCTTTATTCTGACCCTCCAAGAGGTGAATTACTTTGACTTTGTTGTGGGAATAGACAACAGAGGGAAATTTTGCCTGATAGCTGCTGCTTGTAGGGAAGCTTCCTCCCACTTCTAAACATCAATTCCCCATCTCCTCCTCCTCCCCACTTACAACTGCTTTCTCTTAGTTCAAGTTTTCTGCTATGGTAACAGGATATAGCTATAGTACACAGTTCAACTCATATCTAATCCACTACTTTTCCTTTAAAAAAAATTAAATACAGTAAAAACTTGATGTAATGGAAAATTGGCTCATAGGTATTAGTCTTATCTCCCATAATTACAAAAGAATGATAAGGCCTTTTCCAGGTAGAACAGTAGAAAGAATAATGGCTCTGAAGTCCTAGGATCTATATTCCAAATCTATCTTTGACATTTGCTAGCTATACAATTTTGAGTTAATCACTTTAGGTTTTAGATTCTTCATCTTAAAAAAAAAAAAATGCCTTAACCAGATGGCCATTGAGGTCCCTTCCAGCTCTATACCTATATCCCACAAACTGATTTCTTCCTCATAGCTAGGATGCCCAACTGCTCAATCTCTACAAACTGAGTCTCCCTTCCATAGTATGCCTTTTTAGGATCAGTTAAAAGAACTGAGGGTGTTTAGCCTGGAAATCTAAATTTCAAATTCTGAAAGGTTTTTTGGTGGAAGAAGGCCTAAACTATTTCTGTGTGGTTTTAGAGAACAGAATCAGGATGGGATGAGTAGTAGATGTTTAATGAATATTTGTTGTATGAAATTGAATAGAATTGAAATATGTATAAAGACAGATTCCAGTTCAAATGAAGAAAGCAAATATAAAAATTGGAGCTATCACATAATGAAATGGGCTTCAAAAGGACATGAATTCACTACTTTTGGAGTTATTCAAAGGCCTCCTGGTCCATAGCTTGTTGGGGGTCTTCTCAAGGGGAATTCATGCTTCAGGTAAGGTTGGATTTGTTGATCTTTGAAGTCCTTCAGGATTCTATATTTATTAATTTAACTAGGCCACTTTTGGCAATTGGATTGTCACCCATTTTAACATTGGTCTCTGGGAGAAATGAATTATTTTTTTTAACCAATGTAGTGATTTGACTCTCCCAAAATGAGGCTGATTTTATCTCTTCCCTCAGGGTTCTAGGGAACCCCTAAAAGACCATGGGTGTCTTTTTCTAAACTATCAGCTTGAGATTCTTTTCCAATCGATTCTACCCAACATTATAATCTGTTAACATCAAATAGATTTTTACAAAGAGATATTTACTTTGGAGACATTGCAAAAACAGAAATATAACACATTTTTCTTCAAAACCTCAGAGCATGCTATTCCCTATATTACTTTAGTTCCTGAGCAGAGGAGGGCTCAAATTTAATTAATTTTCTACAAAGCATTTACCCCACTACGTGCACTTCCAAATATAGGAGAGCTACTGGATGAATCTGTATTCCAATACTACTGGAATGGGTCCTGAATACTATTCCTCAAGGTATCAATGAGGTACTTACTGACTGGGCCACTAAACCTGGTATGGATTATGCTTGTAGACCTCCTGGTAGTGCTCTTTCTGTCTCTGTCTGTCATCTGTCTGTATGTCTCTCTTTCTGTCTGTCTCTCTATCTCTTTCTGTGTGTGTGTCTGTCTCTCTCTGTCTCTGACCATCTCTGTTTCTGTCTCTCTCTTGTTCTATGTGTGCATGTGTTTCTGTCTGTCTGCCTGTCTCTATTTCTTTCTCTTTATTCCCCTCTACTTCCTCTCTCTTGTGAAGATCACAAGGTTGTAGCCATCCCCGAGGCCTTCAGCAGCTCATCCTTCTCCAATGCCAGTGAATCTGGGAAGAGTCCTCACCAAGACACTATTCTAATAAATTAGGTGCATTCAAAAGGCCCCAGTTTATTAGGACAGTGTCTTGGTGAGGACTGTTTGGATGTTCATCTTGCTCAAAGTGGGAAGCAAGGCCCTTACACTATATGTCACTCTTCCATTCTTATCCTCTACACTTAAACTTCCATTCCTTCATTCCTTTCCAGGCTCTTCTGGGAAGGGTCCCACCCTCCAATTCATAGGGAAACTCTTAGATGGGATCTCCACCTATTTAATTGGAGATCTTGGCCTAGGGCATGATCACTGCCCTCTATAGAAATTAGCTCTTAATCTCCCCAGTCTCCAGACTACATAAAAGGATGACTGAATCTCAAATCTTCTGCTACTTCTCTTTTGGAACTGGCCTGCTGGGAGAGTTCTTTTCTCAGAGTAATAAACCCATTTTTGCCACAAACCTCTTGCCTCATTCATTGAGGTCTGCAAATTCCTTCCGAAGGCCCTCAACCAAAGGGGATCTCTCAACCCTCACTTCTCACACCTCAACAGTGTCTTTCCCTATCAGAATGTAAGTGCCTTATGCTTCCAATGCTGTACCACAGTTCCATGTCTCAGTTTCCCTCAGTTGCTGTTTCAGTTTCCCTTACTTGTTTCTGCCCAAAATATCAACCCCCACTTCCTGACCTTCAGAAATAATTGGACTCACATTCCAAAGGAGTCATAAAACCTCCAGATGACCAGCCTCAACATACCCCTTATCTTTATGACCAAGACTTACTGTCTTCCTTTCCCAGTTTCTGTCTCAGGGATTCTTCACTCCCTACCTGCCAGAACTGAATTTATAGTTTCCTTGGACACCAGATGTGCTCAGCTGTTCCCATGAGTTCTTTGTCTCCCTGAGCTATAGAGATTATGAAAATCGTGTTCTCCACCAATGAGATGCTGAATACTTTGTACTATTCAGTCAGCTGACATGTCTGTCAGTCTAACTCTCTGAGCTGGGCTGTGTGCTTTGAGACATGAGTCCCAGCAGTCCTGATCCATAGCTATGGATTCTGAACTCTCAATTAACATCAAAGTATTATCTAATTTCCAATGTGTGATACTGCCTCAGTTTCTCCCTGAGCATTATACCTACAAAATGGAGGACCAGACATTTTCTCTAATCTTTACATTTTATAACTGTTTAAAATAGGAATTGCCTGCAAGAAATAAAACTGTTACATCTATCTTCATGGTCTAGGACAAGTACCAAATGAGTAGCAATTTAATGAATCAATTTGGAATTAATGGTAGAAAAGTCTAATTCTTTATCTTTCACTTGTTCCCTCAGCTTCCTCAATCCCCTGAGCAAGGCTGCATAAATGAACCTACATCTCTGTCCCTCCCTATTTCCACTGCTAGAGAAAGTCAAAGAGTAGAACTTGATATAATTGAGCTCAGTCACAGAACTGAGGAGCAGGAGGATCTGGGACAGGATGTGTATGTGTGGCTAGGCAGTGCTCCCACTAAACCTAAGGGAAAGAGCCCAGAACTGAGCTGGAGCCAGTTCTGTTTGGACCATCTGACAACTGTCAGGACCAAATATGGCTAAACGAGGGAATTGGCAATACTCTTCTGACTGATCTTCTAGTGATCTTCATCACTAGAGATTAGAAGAGGAAGCAATGGTAGTGTGATGCAATAAATAGGCAACCTGACTTTGAAGTCAGAAAAGCCTAGATTCAAGTTTAGCTTCTAGAATATCTAGCTATAAGTTTAAAAGACAAAATAATTAATTTCTAGGGGGAAAGGTCCAACATTTTGTAGACGGATTCATTGTGAAAATAAAATTTATGTCCTATACACCAGAAATAATTGACAGAATAAATGAATCCATACTGGTCAAGTATTATCAAAGAAACAAAAAAAGAGATTAATTTATTGGGAATGAAAATATACAGAAGTGAAGCACAATCTCAAAGAAGAGAAACAAAAGGTAACAGTTTTAAAAGAAAACACGATGGGGCAGCTAGGTGGTGCAGTGGATAGAGCACCAGCCCTGAAGTCAGAAGAATCTGATCTCAGACACTTAACATTCCCTAGCTGTGTGATCGTGGGCAAGTCACTTAACCCCAATTGCCTCAGGGGAAAAAAGCAAAAAAAAAAAAAGAAAAGAAAAAGAAAACACGATATTCATACAAGCACAACATACAAATATTGAAGACAGGATGCGTGAAGGAAGATTAAGGATTACAGGTCTCCCAGAAAAACAATGCAAGGCAAAAACCCTGAAATCCATGATTAAGAAATAATGTAAGAAAACTGCCTAGAACCTTCTGACAACCGAAAATAAAATATTAATCAAAACAATTCACATATTGTCTCTAAAGAAATGTAAGATCCTCAAGGCCAGGGACTGTCTTTTTCTTTATATTTCCAGAACTTAATACTGTGCCTAACATTAAGCAAGAGCTTAATAAATTCTTATTGACTTGTCTTGAACTATCATCATGCTTTCCAATTTCTTAAAGGTTAAATTTCCAGGTTGCACCATTATCTAAAACTGGATACCTTCAGTCATCTGTTTTCTGTCTTCTTTCTTATGGGATGAAGAGCATGGCCAGAAAATAACGGGGAATTTCACTGACTTATTCCACTAGAGGTACATGCTCTCTAACTTCAAATGGATCCTCTTTGCAGTTAAGAATTTTAATTGATCCCTTGATTATTCCTTCCTATACTCCCTACAAAGAATATTCTACATCTTTCTCATTCTTTTCAAACTCCATTCCTAGTCTTTTTCATCTCTCAGGAAATGACCTTCACCCTCACTTTATTGGGATCAAGGCTATTGGATGTCAGCTCCCTCACTTTTCTTCTCATTTATCTCAATATAGATTTCTTTTCAACAAATTCCTCTTCTTTTGACAACTCCATTCAATTCAATTCAATAAACTTTGGGCTAGTCAGTGCCTGGGGCTAGGGATAAAAAGAAAAGATTTCCCTCCCCATTTCCAAGGTTATAACCTTTATACTTGAGGCCTTCTCCCTCCTTCCAGGACCCTACTAGTTTGAATAATTATTCTGTATTCTTAAAAATACATATATTATTTGAAACATAAAGCCTGGTTGCAAACAGAAAGTTACATTTTGACATTCTCTCTTAAGAAAGAAATGCTGAATAAATCTTTAATGTAATTTTGGTTTGGGTATTTGCTCTAGGCCATGGGTTGTTTAAATCCAGTATTGGCAGAGCTTCTGTGGGATGACATCTTATTTATTTCCTATTAAAATTCTTATACTAACCCAAAATAATCATCATGGAAGCCAATGCATTTGACATCTCTGGATATGGTTTAAGTTTCTACAGTAGGTAAGCCAACATTTCTTCTGCTTGCATGTTTTACTTGGACTGTTTTCCAGACACTTTACAAAGAAACAAATCTACACATCCAGCCTTGGATTGTCCATCTTTTATACTTGACCTGGTTAAGGTGTAAGTTATTATTTTTTTAAATCATTGAATCCACTGAATTTGTACTGGCTAAGTGAATTAGGATTTTAGTGTATGTTATTCTTGTTTTCTTGTTCTATCTAGGACTTCTTGCATATTATTTGCAGTATTAGTTCATCTTCAGCCTTCTCCAATATGTCAGTGTCAATCATTATTTTATTTGTGGTCATAATCTCTGCAAAATCTTAGACAGATCTTATAATCTCATAGTGGCTTCATTTCAGAGAAGATTTGTTGGCAAATACCTCCCTCAGGGAAAGCATCTGGTCTTTCTTTTTTAAGCAACCAAAATGCACTTATTAAGGCCAAACAAATTCAGAAAGATGACAGAAGCATCATCAATTGATCTGTTTTTATCATCCTCTTTAGATCCACCTAGGAAGTCAGGATGTTTGGGCATGTGATGCACATATTCTCTCTGCCCTGCTGTTCAATTGCAGAGATGCTTGAAATGTGACCAACATGATGGAATCTCTTCAGTAGAGAGGGTCAGAGTTGGTTCTCTAGGGTGATGAGGAGGTAATTTACAGTGTCCTTCATGTTGATGGTGGTGGCTTCCCTGTTTCTTAGCTGCAGTATCTGAGGCAGAACAGCAGGAAGGTAACTTTAACCCTGGCACATTAAACATTATTTCCAGGCAGTGAGCAAGCTCTAACAAAAACAAAAAAAGTTTCTACTTTATGCTAAACTACTTGCTGCTACCTATAGGGACAATACTTGCGCTAGTATAATTAGAAACAGGAAATAAAAAGAGTTTTAATTACAAGGTTTATGAAATAACATATAGACTATGTAGACATACACGTCTGAACCTATAAGAAGACATATGCCCATCTGCTTTGATGCTAATTCCTGGACTCCCACTTTGAATGGGCCTGTGGAAATGAAGATTCTGCTATATTGATGAAATTACAAGTCTAGACTAAAAAAAAAAAAAAAAAAAAGAGGCAAAACAGATCATTGTTAGGGAAAAAAGTCTAACATTCTGGAGGTAGATTTACTACTCCCCACTTCCTAAATGCATAGCTTTTTGAATTATTGCTATTTTTCTGAGTTTGCAAGATTTTTTTCCTCTTAAAATGTTGTCACCTGCCTTGGTGCCCCTGTCACAATTTTATATAGTGCTCACATCTGAGGCCTCTTTCAAAAAAAAAATCTGTTATCAGACATTTACTAGTTGTGTGATCTTGAGCAAGTCACTTAACCTTATTTGCCTCAGTTTCCCTCTCTGTAAAATGAGCTAGAGAGGGAAATGGCTATAAGGCTACATTAATTGTTATAGGTCATCTAAATCAGAAACTTTCACATAAAATCATGGACTTAAGGCTGGAAGGTAATTTACAAACCATTTAAACCAATGTGACTCAATGGATAGAGAGTGCTTTTAGAGGCAGGAGGACCCTGAGTTCAAATCAGATCTCAGATATTTATTAACTGTGTGACCCTGGGCAAGTCACTTAACTACATTTGCCTTACTTCTTCATCTGTATAATGAGTGGGAAAAGGAAATGGCAAATCACTATAGTATCTTTATCCACAAAAACTCAAAATGGGATCACAAAATCTAGGCATGATTAAAATTACTCAGCAACAAAAACAAAAACGTATATAGTGAAGAGTGATATTCATCTGAGGTTCTGTGTTGAGTGCTTCATGTACTGGGGTGTTGTGCATTAATGAGATGGACCAGCAAGCAATTGCTAATGTGATTTACATGTATAGTTACTAATGTTCCGTTGTTTAGATTTACCTAAAGTTACAAAATTCCTAAAAAGCTAATATAACTTTAAAAGCAGGGTCAAAGCAGCCACAAACCAGATATTATGAAATGAATTGCAGCAGTCACAGTTTAACTGTCTCTGACATAGCTTCACAATAACTAGTTGGCTACCAGGGCAACTCTGGCCTTGCAAAACAGTTTCGTTACTCAGTTCCTCTCTACTCTGATGAAGCTCTAATTTGGTTCCCACATGAATGTATTCTTCTCTCCCTTTATCCATACCTCACATTCCTACTATCTTCACTTGATTCCCATCTACATCTAGTCATTCCATTCACACCAATTCTGTGTGTGATTAACAGTTATCTTCTGTTCTTTTTATTATCTCTCCACTTAAAACCTTCTTACTGTATCCTGTGCAATTCCCAATTCCCACTCTCTTATGAGCAAAATCAGCTTTATCTTAACTACACACACACACACACACACACACACACACACACACACACATATATATATTTTTTAGCTCTTCTCTCTATTTCTTTGCCATAATTGAAACCTGAATTTTTCCTGAAAAATATCAAATCCCCTACTGGAAAGTGGGCCTCTTATACCAGGGTTGATGATGATTTGCTCACTTATGTGTTTCTTCCTTAAATAAATTTCATTGTTATTCAGTTGTTTTTGAAATGTGTTTTCCTGATTCCAGGCTTGGCACTCTATCTACAGCATCACCTGACTGCCTAAGGTCAAATACTTAAACCAAATTGCTCTAATATATTTATTGTATTTTTATTTTTCTCACAATTATCCCTCTATGTCTTACCCATTTCTACTAGAATGTAAGCTCCTTGAGGGCAGAACCAATTTCATTTTTTGCCTTTATATCCCTAGCATCTTGTGCAGGGCCTGACACAGAGTAGGTGAAAAACAAATGTTTTTAGAATTAATTTGAATTATGATCTTTCCCAAAGACGTCTTGCTTTCTTCTGCATTTGTTTCCTAGTCCTATTTCTAGACTATTGGAATTCTATCCTTTATTCTTTACTTGAGATAATACATCTTTATTATCTTTTTAAAATCATTCCTTTAGTTGTCTATTACTCCTCTCCATCACCATATCAAAGAACTCTGTTTTTTGCTGACTTGCTCAGAGTTAAGTGACTTGCTCAGAGTCACACAGTTAGGAAGTATTAAGTGTCTGAGGCCAAATTTGAACTCAGGTCCTCCTGACTTCAGGGCTGGTGCTCTATCCACTGCTCCACCTAGCTGCCTCCAGAACTCATTTCCACTTTTATATTGGCTTTTATCATACAGCTCATGTTTATCTCCTCTGTTTCAGTCCCTTAATACCATTAGCACTTCACCATATTTATTGATGATCCAACAATATCCACAACTTCACTGTAGCTAACCAGCTTCAATTCTATGTTTACATTTTTTATATCGACCATCCATGACTATGCATGACCATTCTTGGGACTTGATCCTCTCTAACGTGAAGATCTCAATCTCTGACTTCCAGAATCTGCAGACCCATCTCACTGCTCTCTGCTTTTGAAGAGCGGTTTCACAGCTTTTCTGTCAAGCTGCTTCTACCATCTGCTGAAGTCCTCTGATGAAGCTGTGGCTTTTTCTTGCTTGGGAGAAACTTTCTTTTGAGAAGCCAATATTTGTAGTTGTTCAATTATGTCTAGATCTTCATGACCCCATGGGCTTGACCATGTAGTTTTCTTGGCAAAGATACTGAAATGAGGGGCCGTTTCCTTCTCCAGGGTATCCCCATTTTCGGGATGAAGAACTGAGGCAAATTGGGCTTAAGTGACTTGTCACACAACTAGCGAATATCTGAATCTGAGTTTAAGCTCAGATCTTCCTAACTCCAGGTCCAATGCTCTATCCAATGCACCACCTAAATGCCCTGGGTCAACAAACCTCAGGGCCATACATTTAACTCTTAAGATCACCAGGCTTCCACCACACTTGGATAGTATACAAAAACACCATGGAGTTGTTACTGAGATCTGAATTCTGTGTCGTGTAACACCTTTTTTTCTCCCCTGAGAGAGTTCCCAAGTGCTAGGTGAGGGTTAATTCCTTTCACTTCTTCTCCATCCCAGAGGATAGCCTGTACACTCCAAGATACAGTCTTTGAATCTTCCTTAGGATGAATACACATATGGCTTTTCATTTATTTTTCAATTTCCATCATGCTTCTGTGACAGCTTGTAACCAGACCATGCAAATTACCTTAAAACTTCTCTGGTGAGAAAGCATAGGAATGGGTAACTACTGCTCAGCATTCCTACCACCAGTAAAAAACAAAAAACAAAATCAAACCTTGATCTTTTAAAAATCTTTCCTGAATAAAAAATATATATGTGTGTGTATGTTTATAATGTATCAGTAAGTTATATCCAGTATAAAGGTATAGGTTCACATCAAATCATTAATTAGCATAAAATATACTCCCAAGTAATTAATTTCCTTATCTGTAAAATGAGAGGTTAGACTCAGGGACCTCTAAGGTTACTTCCTTCCAGTTCAAAATCTCTGGTCCCATGAACTACAAAGGCTACATACAAGTAACACCCAATATTAGAGTTTCAGTCAATATAATAGAAAAATAGGTAACACGAATTAACTTACTATAGAGAACCACCACAGCCAAGTTGCCCAGAGTAAACCAAATACAGAGAACTAAGTAAAGTTGCACACAGTGGACTAAGTACAGAGAACTACTTGGCAAAGTTGTACTTACTAGACCAAATAGATCACATGCAAGGATATAGCACTTAGTATCACATGGCAGAATTGTGTGCAATATAACAGAAGTCATATGTAGCACATGATATTTTCTGGAATTTCAAACAAGTTACATATCTATATTTCACCAATGGCACTTTCTGGTGCTACATCTAATTTGTTCATCCATTAACCATGGAGCTTAATGTCACCCTGACTGACAGACCTGGCCCTTCTGCAGTGAGCCTCTATGGGTTCTGAAGCCTCAGTTTCCTCAGATCCACTGGTTTGTAGTCAGTTTCAAATCTGGGCTTGTGGACAGGGCGAGGACTGATTGCTGCCTTCAGCCTCCAATGAGTTCTGCCCCTGGCCACTGTTTCCTTGGAAGCTCCACAAATAAGACAATTAAATTGAATTTAGGCTCTCCAGACTGTCTGGATAGACATCACCCTCTAACTGGGGAGTTCTTAAATAGCTTCACAAAACCCAGAGTGCCACCGTGCACTTTCCCTGCGCTCTGAATCATGCACGGTTCAGACCCTTGCCATCAGCGGTCAGCACCAGCTACCTATATTGTCTGCTGATGAACACACCCTTCTAGGAGTACGCTCCTCCCTGTCCAGCCCTGTGACTGGCTCCACCTGTGGGCAGTAGGTGGTCGACATTGCTTCAGGAGTCCCAGTCTGTTCCTTCAGCTTGCTCCATGTTGACTTCTGACTTGCTGTTTCACATTTCCAGGTTTAGGCTTCTCTTGAACTTGATGACTCAGAGTCTTTCTCCTTTCTCATAGCCTCATCTCCTCACTTCCCAAGAGCAGCTTTGACTCACATGAATCCTGCTTCATCTGGCCATAGCTACATCTGGTAACAATCAATTCTTTCCCTTCCGCATTGCAGACCCCATAAACCTGAAAAGGACTGGAGTGATGGAGATTTTCTAGCCATGGATCTCTGCTGTCCTCACTTGGGGCCCAGCTGTTACAGCCTTTCAATTAACCCCTCAAATTCTGGTCTCCACACTTTTATTTCCTCGGTTTTCCCCCCCAACATAATCATTATTATATTTGATTATTCTTTACATTCCTTCTCAAGGCAGCTACATGGAGCAATAGCTAGAGTGCTTGGCCTGGAGTCAGGAACACACCTTCCTGAGGTCAAATCCAGCCTCAGATACTTAGTAGCTGAGTGACTCTGGGACAAATCACTTTACCCTGTTTACCTCAATTTTTTCATCTGTAAAATAAACTGAAGAAGGAAATGGCAAACCAACCTCTTCAGTATTTTTGCCAAGAATACCCCAAATGTAGTCACACAAATGAAGTCAGACACAATTAAACAACAAAATTCCTTCATGTGTGTTAGTTTAATAATCTCAACTTATTGAAAATTCTATGAAGGCAAGAAATTGTTATCTATATGGTTCTGTATTCCACACAGTGTCTAGCACCATGCTGGTCCTATGACATATAATCTGACAGACACACAATAAATTCTTGATTGTTTGCTTAATCCCATCAGTTCCTTCTTTGTGGTCAATTGTTTATGACAAAATGTCTTCTAACTCCATCTCTAGTGATAATAGGAGAAAAGGGATGGATTTTCTGCTCCATCTCCCAAGAGTTGTAGGCTTATATGTTCTCAGCACCTCTTTCCTATTCCTTCTGGATATTGGTTTAGTTCTCTGCAATTTGCTCCTCTTAGACCCTCCCCCATCTCTTTTCTCTCCACTCTTATTTCAGCTGTCTTTGTTGTTTACAGGAAGTGATTAGTTACCACTGTAGTCAACTCCAAGTGCTGATCTTAGACATGAAAAGTGACTGTCTTGGACACCTCACAGGCCAAGGATTTTACCATCTGGTGTTTGCTTTGTTGTTTTCCAAAGGTGATCAATTTTGACTTGACAGATGTCTACTTCTATGTCTGTACTAAAGAAAACTGTGTTATGTGCTGCTCTTAGTCCTGCATCAAAATACATAGATGAAAAGAACACCATATAGTCCAGATTAAAAACATATCTACCAAAGCACTATTGATATATGTCTACAAAAGTACATGGCAGGCACTCTGTGAAGAATGTAATTGAGTGGTTCCACAAAATCATGATGAACATAAGTCGTGCATGTAAGCATTTATGAAACATTTTCTATAGCACAAGTACTGTGCTAGGACTAGGAATACAAATAGAAACAGGAAAGACAGTTCCTGCCCCCATTCTAAGGGTGGAAGACAACACAGAAAAGGGAGCTGAACAGGATGGGGAGGTAGAGATGAAGGTCCTTAATGTGAGGCATGGTAGTCAATGTCCTAGGGAAAGTCAGGACTGAAATATGGAGAGGAAAGAAGATGTGCCAACCTTTTTAATATGGAGGTTCTAGAAGGAACCAGCCAATCAGAAAGAAAAGCCACAGGGGTGGAAAGTAGTCAGGTAGTGTAGTGAACTTCCAAGGGGAAGAAGTTGTCATGGTATGGTAGACAAAAGTCCTGTGGAGAGACAGAAGTGGAGGACAGCCTGGAGAGGAAAAACACAATGACTAATTCTACAGGAAGAATGTTATAAATGGGAAATAAGTTCCTTGGCTGGGGTGGGGGGTGTGTGGAGTGAGGGGGATGGGAGTTGGTATATACAAAGGTTAGGGCAACCCTGAGGAGCAGAACTGAAAGGAAGGCCTGTGCTAAGCCCAGTGAAACCAAGGATAGCAACTCTTGTGAGCCCTGGCCCATGGAAAGAGAGAGAGGGATATTTGTAGAAAATAGGGTGAAGTAAAGTATCCAAGGTGTCTCCAAGTAAAGTTGGTTTGGGGAGAACCAACTGAGTAGAGCTGAGTAGAGTAGGGCTAGTGGGAAGAGGAAGATCAAAAGGAGAGGAGGGGAGGGAAGAAGTGCAAGGAATGTGGGTAGAGTTGGGAGTTATCTTGGATGACTCCAGGTATGGGATGCTGAGAGGCCCAAATAAAGGGCACATGCAAGTCTGCATTGTACTGATCTCTAGCAACTGAAATAATCTTGAATATTACTGTATGAAAGTAAGGTCCTTGGTCCCAACAGCTTTATAGTAGGATATATTTGTATCCTTCTATATGGACATTTTTGGTTTTTAGTCTTTCTTTATGATTTTAATGTAAGACAATTATATGAAAATTATTACTGTAGGGGCAGCTAGGTGGCGCAGTGGTTAGAGCACCAGCCCTGAAGTCAGGAGGACCTGAGTTCAAATCTGGTCTCAGACACTTAACACTCCCTAGCTGTGTGACCCTGGGCAAGTCACTTAACCCCAATTGCCTCAGCAAAAAATAAAAAAAAATAAAAAAAAAAAGAAAATTATTACTGTAATGTCAAAGTTATATTTATAAGAATTTATGTGTATCAATTTCATACTTCGTGGATGTCTTTATTTTTGGGGTAAATCCTTTTCTTGTAGTAGGATTGGGAGTGGTGAGAGTACCCTCTAAATTTTGGATGGTAAATGTGTTGTAATCTGCAGGTATTGCTTTAGAGATCAAAGTTGGAAGGCTAAGGAATATTCCCTCCTTTCTGGGAGTAGAAGGAATTGAATTCTTTTAAATATCACCTGCCACCATTTATGGGCAGCTTTTGTTATCTATTCCTTTTTCTTAAACTCTCTCCTTTCAAGTAAGGGGCAGAGATTTTTTTTTTTAATTTTAATTTTTTTTTTTTTGCCTTAAAGTACCATGTTCTCTTCTTCCCTGGACCATCCTTGGGATTAAGAGACTCAGTTTTACCCATTCCAAAGGGTAATTTCTCTAGAAGAGTAAGAAGAATTCCAGATTCAATTTAATTTATGGGAAATTTATAGAATTATTGATAAAATAAAATAATAGCTTGTTATGCTCTAGATTGCATTTTGGCAGCTGCCAAACTGGAAAAGAAACTTCCCAGACAGTTAAATTCTATGTAGCCAAAGAGTTAAAGGCTTCCCATATTTGAACTCTTTGGAAGTGACAAAGATATGCACAAGAAATACACATTTCTGGGTCAACCACAAATTTATGTGTATAACAAGGAACAGAATCACAAATGGAAGCCTGATCATGACTAAGCAAATTTGAGCAGAGTTGGATAGAGAAAAAAACCTTCTTGAGTTTTCTCAGTTTCCCAGGAGACAAATGCTTCAGTTCATACACTTTTACCAAAGAGATATTTCCTCCTAATCAGAAGCTCAAGCTACCGAAGGTAAGCTTCTGTGATCATGGGCAGTTTCTAGTTTTCTGATCCCTACTATTTCTTCTGTTCTTCAGGGGACAGGACTGGGAAATATATTGGCTGCCTCTACTGCCTCTGTTGCTCAGCTATTGGGACCCCTTGGTTCTCCCAATTGAATTCTTTCTACTCTGGACCAATTCAAGCTTCTCACAGGTTTGTGTAATGCCTCCTAATACAGTCAGTCCAATCACATGATATTCCCTCCATCTTTTCCCAAGCTAAGCAAAGGACTATACGCCCCCTAGTTCCCAGCTTTAAAATGCTTCTTTTATCCTTGTGGGTAATTCATTTGGACCCTTCCAACATCTGTTATAATATTAATTCTACAGAGATTACCATCTAGAGATATTGCAAGATATTGTACCATTTTATCAAACCATAGTGATTTGGAAGCCTTGAAGAAAGGAATTATTCAAGAGAGTCTGCTATTTTGAATAGTTAATGGATGCTACTTTAAGCAGTGATACAGAAAAAAAAAATTAAACTGTTTTGGGTGCAACTCTTTCTAAAATGAATTGTGAACTTCCATTTGACAGGATTCAATTTTTTTTAAATTAAAGCTTTTTATTTGCAAAACATATGCATGAAGGCAGCTAGGTGGTGCAGTGGGTAGAGCACCAGCCCTGAAGTCAGGAGGACCTGAGTTCAAATGTGATCTCAGACACTTAACACTTCTTAGCTGTGTGACCCTGGGCAAGTCACTTAACCCCAATTGCCTCAGCCAAAAAACAAAAACATATGCACGGGTAATTTTTCATCATTGACCCTTGCAAAGCTTTCTGTTACAAATTTTTCCCTCCTTCCCTCTACTCCCTTACTTAGATGGCAGAAAGTCTAATACATGTTAATTATGTTAAAATACTTGACAAATCAAATATGTGTATACATATTTATACACTTATTTTGCTGTACAAGAAAAATCAAATCTACAAAGAAAAAAAAATCTGAGAAGGAAAACATAATGCAAGCAAACATCAATAGAGAGTGTGAAAATGCTATGTCGTGGTCCACTCTCAGATCCCATAGGCCTCTCCCTGGGTGTATATGGCTTTCTTCATCACTGAACAATTGGAGCTGGTTTGAAACCATGTGCATCAGAATTGATCATCATATAGTATTGTTGTTGCCATGTATAATGATCTCCTGGTTCTGCTCATCTCACTCAGCATCAGTTCATGCAAGTTTCTCCAGGCCTCTCTGAAATCATCCTGCTGGTCGTTTCTTATAGAACAATAATATTCCATAACATTCATATACCATAATTTATTCACCCATTCTCCAATTGATGGGCATCCATTCAGTTTCCAGTTTCTATCCACTACAAAAAGGGCTGCCACAAACATTCTTGCACATGTGGGGCCCTTTCCTTCCTTTAAGATCTCTTTGGCATACAGATCCAATAGAAACACTGCTGGGTCAAAGGGTATGCGTGATTTGATAACTTTTTGGGCATAGTTCCAGATTGCTCTCCAGAATGGTTGGCCTACCTTTAATCTTTCTGAACATGGTACCAGGTAGACATAACTAGCCATAAATATGCTTGGGACAAAAACTCTAACTAGACAAAAGTGAAATTGGGGTAAATTCATTTTTAGCTACAAGGTAGAAGGGAGCACATAAATGGACCATCTAATTTTGAGTCAGAAGGTTGCCATGGCAGATTTAGTTTTGTTTTAAGGAAAAATGTAGGCTTGGTAGGGTAAATTTCTTATTTAGAGCTATCCAAAAAGTGGAATAGATGGTATTGGATTCTTCTTCATTGGAGGACCTCAAGTAGAATCCACATGGTAAAAGGAGATGTGGGACATATATTGGTAACTGACCAAGCCTGTCCAGTCCAGACAGGTATGGCAGGCCTAAAACTGGAATAAAATGAACCACATGTGGAATATAAGGCAGTTAACAAAAGGAAAGGATTTTAGGTATGATGGCCTGAAGATGGATGTCTCCTATATCACTAGCTATCCACTAGTTATCCACATTATAAGGTACAGGGATGGTAAAGAGGAATGGAGAGGTATCTTTCTGGATGATGGCACTGAGAAAAGTACTATTTATATCTTGTTAGTTATGGCTATGCATGGATCAGATTAAACTGGACTCACATGCCTTGGTTAACTCCTTGACTCTTATTGGCTTATAGTCAGACTCTGATACTTGTCTTCTTAAATAGAAGAGAATGCATGTAATTTTAACCTTGCCTTGATGATGCTAGGTCACTGTTATGAATACCAGTTGTTTGATTGTATTGTAATGCTGTGTAGTGTTCTCATCACCTATTAAGGCATATGGCTATAGAGGGCAACTTATTAGCTCTTATACTTAAGGAATTCAAATATTAAAGGCTGTTAAGTATAAATGTCTGGTTTTGTTTTGTTTTGTTTTGTTTTAGTTCATTATTACCCCAGGAAGCATTTAAAAAATGGCAATCAAACACACAAAATAAGGAGTAAAATCTTATATCCATTCATAGAATTGTAGATTGAGAGTTTAAAGGGAGTTCAGAGATGATCAACTTCAGCCCATAAGATTTTTAGCATTTTACGAAGTATAAACAAATGAATTAACAACAACAAAAGAATATGATCTGCATTATTTTCCTACTCTCTGATATCTTGCTACTTCTGACTTTGTTTTGTTTTGTTTTAAAAAATAGTGACTCAGAAACTAGTTAGATCTACTTTCAATATTAAGTTCTTAAAGGCTCATCACCAGTATTCTGGCCACTTGGTGATGAACTTTTGGCCATGGTAACCCATGAAACAAAGAAAAATACAATATGACTCACAGTCCTGTGCAGCCCCTTGTACTTTTGCACTGAGATAATGACATTTAAAAAAAGGTCAGGAGGTGGTAAGAATCACAAGGCTATTGTTGTAAAGGCATCTTTCAGCTTTGTCCAACTCTTTGTAGACCCATTTGGGGGATACTGAAGTGGGTTTGCCATTTCCTTCTCTAGGTCATTTTACAGATAAGGAAACTGAAATACAGGGTGAAGTGACTTGCTCAAGGTCACACAGCTAGTAAGTGTCTGAGGCTGGATTTGAACTCAGATCTTCCTCTCTCCAGACTTGGATATTACCTAAATAGTTGATTCTCTAAATGTGAAATATTAGCCAGTGGCCAAAGAGTATTCATTACTGGAGGATCCAAGTTATCTCAATATTCAAATTTTCACTATATAGTTATCCTTTCCACATGGGAGGATGGGTGAGTTGGGGGCATGGCCACCTCAGAATCTGGAAAATCCAGGTTAAATATTTTGGCTTGTCCTTCCTACCAGAGAAGAAGTCTGAATATTTTCTTTTTTTTCTTTTATGTGGTGTTTACAGTACCTTATTATAAAATTTGAGTTAAGTATTTTTTTGTGTCTCTTTCTGGTTTTTGTGTATTGTCTGTGGCTTCTGCAAAACTCCCCCAAATTCCCATTTAATTTCTTATGCCAATCTAAGATATATCGAAACTGATATATTGAAACCTTGATGGGGAAAATCATGAAGGGGAAGGAATAACTGTAAATGATAATAGAGGATAAAGGAACTTACATTTAAATGTAAGGAAGAATGGCTTACAGATTCTTTTTAAATAGGCAAATATAAGAATTCATGGTTGTTGGTTTTACTGTGTCCAAAGACAACAGGAAAAGAATCTCACAGAATGCTTAGCCATTTTGGATTGCAGTCAAAAAGAGCACTATAAAGATAATCATAGTTCATGTGCCAGTTTATGTTGAAAAAGATAAGGAAATAGAGAAATTCTATTAAGATCTTCCAATTTAAATCAGTATATACTTTAATGTCTTAACACTTCAGTGTCAAGGGAAGAAGAGTAAAAAAAAAAAAAGGAATGTTGGAAAAGATGATTCAAGAGTAAGAAATGAGAGTGCTGAAGACTCAGAGACCAATTCTTCATGGCTATATATCATGAATATTAAAAAAAAAATCAACACAAAATCATATTAAACCTGGAGCTGACCTTAGAAGTCTTTCAGTCAAACCCCCTGATTTTTCAGATGAAACAACTGAGGTTCAGAGAATGAAAGTGATTTTCCTAAAGTCCAATTGATAGCAAGTGGTAGAGGTGGGATCTGAATCCTGATCCTCTGATTTCAAGTCCATTGTTCTTTCCACAGTACCACACTACTTCATGTTAGGAATCACTTTGCATATGGATCACTAAATAACAACACATCAGAATGAAATTGACTATATTATAATCAATAGAAAATAATTGCTTATTGATGTGGAAGTGATTTCTGAACTGAGTACAGTTTGACCATTGTTTTATTAAAAATTAAAATAAGTAAATTATAGGAAATAAAAATTACTATATAAGAAATCATTAAAATGAAAAGATAGGATACATAATTTAGACAACTTCAATTTTGCTGTAGGTAATGGATAAAAGAACAGGCAGTGACACAGACTATCATTTTTCCCCCTCATGAATCAATGTAAATCAATTACCATCGGACTGAGATCTAATGAGCTTAGAAACCACATCAGTCAGCAAATACTTGATTTTCTTACCAAGTAGAAAGACAAGACAGTCATAGTTTAGTCTAGCTTTTAGTTTTCTTATCTGTAAAATGCATACTACATGACCTCTAAGGTTCCTTCTAATGCTCAATCTATCATCCTGAACATGATCCCTTCTCACTTTTCAACCCAAGTGTAGGGTGATTTTCCTGAGGGACAATTGCACACAAATTATGTAGAAGGAGATGTGACTCCAGTCTAGTTGAGAGACATCAGTAGCATGGGAAGCAGACATTTCAGAAAAGGAGTTCAAGAGAGGTGTTTTTGCATAGGGGTCTGCCAACTGTGGTCTTTAGTCTATCCATTTTTGTATGGCCAGCAAGTGAAGAATGGTTTGTTCTTCAGGTATACCTGACTCTCCATGACCTCATCTAGTGTTTTCATGGCAAAGATACTAGAGTGGTGGGCCATTTCCTTTTCTAGCTAATTTTGCATATTTTTAAAATGTTTTATTACAATAAAAGATTTTTTCCTACTTTTAATTAAAATATTTTAAAATGTAATATGCTTATATATTAAAATTGTATTTTTTATTAAAACTTTTTATTTGCAAAACATATGCATGGGTAATTTTTTAACATGGACCCTTGCAAAACCAAATTTTTCTCTCTTTTCCCCCATCCCCTCCCTAGATGGCAGGTAGTCCAATACATGTTAGCTATGTTAAATATATTAAAATTTTAAATAAATCTTTATTTAAAATGCAAAAACTATTCTTAGTTCACAGGTCATACACAAGCAGGCAAAGGGCCAAATTTGACCCTCAATACATAGTTGACAGATCCCTGCTCTAGAATACTTCTCCTGAACTCTTAAGTTGTGGGCTAGATTTGGTTCACCGATTGGAGAAGTAAATCTGAATGGTAGACTGTAGATCTCTTTGGAGTGGCAGACATCTGTGGCAGCTGATCCCATAACATGTCCTTTGATTTCTAGCACCAACAACCCTAAATACTGCTAAAAAAAAAAAAAATGGATTACCCTGATGTTATCATTCTTTCCTTAGTTGACTTGTCATTTTTTAATCTCACTCCCAAATCAAAAAAACTCATTTATTATTATCAGTCACAATTTGTATAACTTCTCTGATTTTTGTTTACTACTTACTTTGATGAAGAAATTTATTAGCTATATGTGAAGGGAAAGTTAGGCGGTATGGAGGATAGAGCACTGGGTTTGGAATCAGGAATAATCATCTCCCTGAATTCAAATCTAGCCTAATTTACTAGCAATGTGATGCTGGGCAAACCATTTAGTTTGACTCAGATCCTCATCTATAAAATGAGATGGAGAAAGAATGGCAAGCCATTCCAGTATCTTTGCCAAGAAAACCCCCCAAGAGATATGAACAGACAGTTTTCAGATGATGAAATTAAAACCATCTCTAGTCATATGAAAAGTTGCTCCAAATCACTATTAATCAGAGAAATGCAAATTAAGACAACTCTGAGGTACCACTACACACCTGTCAGATTGGCTAAAATGACAGGAAAAGATAATGATGAATGCTGGAGGAGATGTGGGAAAGCTGGGACACTAATACATTGTTGGTGGACCTGTGAACGGATACAGCCATTCTGGAGAGCAATTTGGAGCTATGCTCAAAAAGTTATCAAACTGTGCATACCCTTTGACCCAGCAGCATTTCTATTGGGCTTATATCCCAAAGAAATCATAAAGGAAGGAAAAGGCCCCACATGTGCAAGAATGTTTGTGTCAGCCCTTTCTGTAGTGGCTAGAAACTGGAAACTGAATGGATGCCCATCAATTGGAGAGTGGCTGAATAAATTATGTTATATGAATGTTATGAAATATTATTGCTCTGTAAGAAAGACCAGGAGAACGATTTCAGAGAGGCCTGGAGAGACTTACATGAACTGATGCTGAGTGAAACAAGCAGAACCAGGAGATCATTATACACAGCAACAACAATATTACATGATGATCAATTCTGATGGACGTGGCTTTCTGCAACAAAGAATTGTCTCAAACCAGTTCCAATTGTTCAGTGAAGAAAAACATATACATCCAGAGAAAGGGATATGAAATATGGACTACAACATAACATTTTCATGCTCTCTATTGATGTTTGCTTGCATTGTGTTACCTTTCTCTCATTTTCTTTTTTTCTTGTAGATAGGATTTTTCTTGCACAACTTGTCAAGTTTTTTAACATTATTAACATGTAGTGGACTTCCTGCCATCGAGGGGAGGGGAGGGGACTGGGGGTGAAATTTGTAATGGAAAGCTTTGTAAAGATCAATGCTGGGGAACTACCCATACATATGTTATACAAATAAAAAGCTTTAATAAAAAAAAAGAAAGAAAGAAAAAAGAAAACCCCCCAAGAGGGACATGACTAAACAACAGCAAAGGCTATTTGTGATATCTTTTGCATAAGTATCGTTTAAGGAAAGGGAATGCAGAATAAATTGTTATCTTCCCTTTGAGAGAGATTTGGGTAAGTGGCTTTTGAAGTCCTCTTTTACCCCATACAACACATATTTGCCATGTATTAGATAGCTATAATCTAGCCTGATATGTTTCTTGGAGATAAGAAAGTGAAGAAGTTATGTATCCATGGATGCAGGTTCTGGATTGATCCGAACTCTCTCCTTTCTGATTTCCAAGCCTACATCCTTTCCATTACTCTTCACAAAGATGGAAATTGCAGACTCCTTTGGAAAAAGAAGATGGATTGGATTTCAAATCAGATAATTCATGCTGCATATGAACCAACTGTATGTCTCTACATGACAGAGACCACTCACACATATACCACATAAGAATATAAATTTATAAAGTGTAACAGATGATTATGGTGGAAGATTATGAGCATTTTCACTTCATAAATAATTAGAATCAATGAAATGAAAAAATGACTTTATGGTTTGGTGAGAGATCCACTTAGGCCCACTTAAGCATTTTATCAATGACAATAATAACATGATATTTAAGTAGCACTATAAGGTTATCAAAACTTTTTATATATATTTTTTCACTTGATCCTTACAAAAACTCTTGTGAAGTAAATACCATTAGTAATAACAATGTAATAAACAATGAGAAGTGAGAATGAGAAGTGTAATAAGTGTAATAACAAGTAGAAACAATGTAATAAACACTGAGAAGTAAGTAATAAACAATGAGAAGCAATGAAGTGAAAAATGACTTCATAGTTTGGTGAGAGATCCATTCAGGCCAAAGCATGTGAAAAAGTTTTAAGGATGAAATTAAAAAGAGCCAACAAATAGATTTTTTAAAAAATCAAAATCTGTCAAATTTTTATAAGAAATGTATTTTCTTGATTAACACTAGAGGATCAGGCACATCAATTTTGCCTGATTTTATTTTTATTATAATTTCATTTTGCTATAAATTTTTTATCCTATCTCTATTTTCTTTGCCTTGTGAATTGTAAAAAATGTATTGTGCATCTATTGACACAGTATTGTCTTTCTAGGTATTCTTAAATTCTGTTCCTTCTTAATGATCTCTTTATACTAATGTAAGTGACCCTAATGTATTGGATAAAGAATATTAGAAAGGAGAATAAAAGGGGAAGAACATCGGAGACTGGACCAAATATACAGAGGAAAGGTCTGTGTCATAGAGATGTAATTTTCAAAGAAACTGAAGGATTGATTTTCAAGCTATCTGAAAGTGAAGTGGTTAACATACATTTGGAAAAAAGAAAGAGCAACATTATTACCAAATAAAAGTAACCAAGAAAATATCAATAACTGTTGATCTCTGTACCTACTTGCTTTTCCCATTTTCATAAAATATTTTTATGAATAATAAATACATAAATCAAAGACTTTCTTGATGAAGGTGTGAAAGGAGAACAGGCTGACTTTTGCAAATGACATTTATAGCAGATTACAACTTTACAATCACACAATTGACTGAAAGGTGATGATACTTACAAGATTCTGCCATGCATCTTGTTTATTGATTATAAAAAATGTTTTTTGATTCTACACAGCAAAATATTGTCTGAAGGGCTTTCTTCTGGCATAGTATTTTCCATTTATTTACTAAAAGCATAGAAAATTCCTTGAAAGGTATAACAGAAATTATTTTATTTGCTGATTCCCTGATTTTAGATACCAAATGAGTTATAAAGATAAATAAAAAGCACCACAGAAGATGCCCAGCTAAGATTTTAAATGGAAGAGCAATTCCCTATGGTTTCTGAGGTACCCTAGATTCTCCTATTTATGAATGCTAGGATAGTGATTACATCAACACTCAGAACACTATAGAACTTCCTAAATGAAATTTATAATCACTCAAAAAAAAAAGTTCAGCTTATCTAGTCAAATAAGAAAAAACGAATGGATAAAAAAATTCCTATTCTCCACATTGATATGCAGTTATATGGGCAACCTATAAATGTTGTTCATTGTTGCATATATTATGGGCTAGAGTTGAACAGTGAACTGGCCCACCATTGAATAGAAGGAGAGGAGAAGACTTGGTTGATTATCATACTGAGACCTGTTAAAGACCTTAGTTTAAAAGGGCCAAGGTTTCCCACTGCACTCAAGCCCATCTCCAATCGTCTTGATCTATATCTTTGCACTTGATCCAAATGTCCCTGGAGGGGAAATCAAGGCAAGTGACCTTGCATAGCCCTCCCTCACTTAATCCAATTTATTTTCATGTCATGGCATCACGTTTCTGATGTCATAGTCTTTGAGAATGAAGGACAAACAGCAATGGCAGGTTAGGAAGAACTGGACATGACTGAACAACAACAACTTGTTGGAGGCAGCTAGGTGGTACTGTAGATAAGAGTGCTGGACTTGAAGCTGGAAAGACATGAGTGCAAATGTGACCTCATATACTTACTATCTGTGTGGCACTGGGCAAGTTACTTAATTTCTGTTTGTCTTAATCCAGTGGAGAAGGAAATAGCAAATCACTTTTGTATCTTTACATGGACAGTGTGATCCATGGGGCCACAAAGAATTAGACCCAACTGAACAATAACTACAATTTCTTCAAAGAATTCTCCCTTTGCATCCCCAGATGTCATTCAGGCCTTCTTTGAAGACCTTCAGTGAAGAGAATGCTGAGGCAATCCTCACAGCTAATTGGATTTTATTTTTCCTAATGTTCTTCCTAAATTTGTCTTTTGGTGACCTCTAGCTATTTTTCCTAGTTCAGGTGAGAAATAGAACAGATACAATCTCTTTCCCACATGACATCATTTTCAGGGTTTGAAAAGAAGGCTCACATTCTTGTTTTGTTTTTTCTTTTCCAGGCTAAATATCTCCAAAACTTTGAGACAGATTATCTTAGATATGAAACTATATCCTTCACTCTGAAGGACAGCTTCTCAGTAGAGAACCAAAGGGTATAGACAGGCAAGAGGTACAGACAAGAATAAGACCAGATGTCTTGCACTCTGTATAGTTGGAAGTAGTACTGAGAATGATGAGATAATAAATTTATCCAAATTTGAAAATCTCTCCTTACCATCTAATTTGAAGCTTCTAGCTTTCTGTTAGGTTACAAACTAGATAACTAAATCTGTTTAAATTTTATGTAAAATAATAGTAAATAGACAAGGCCTTGAAGATATCTTCTATGAGTAAAATATATAAACTTTGAATTTAAAAAAAAATTTCCTGGGCTTTGGATTTTCAAGTTGGCTGTTTAGATGAATGCTACCAAGGTTTTGCCCTATGTATTTTTGCTTATTCTTCATAAGTGCAATTTTATATCATTTTATTCATTCTTTAGTATATCACAATTCTGAAAAAACTAAGTTCTGATGAAATCAAAACACTTGGTAGAATATCTTTTTGTTACACATAGCTGTTTTTGTTTTTTTAAAATGTGTTATTGATCTCATGAATGATGAAAAATCAGTCAAATTGCTAAAATAATACAAAGACAGTTTCTTTCCTGACTAGATGGTAGTCATGAAGTGGATGTGGACAGGATAATATTGTCTAAAATTACTATTTACTGCCAAATTTTCTTCCCTTTGATGAATCATGAAATAATTGCAAAGATATACAGAGTATAGAAGTTTATTATTGACATATCAAAATGCCTAAAAACAGTATGGGAAACTTTTTCTTGGCTAGTTGGGCACTAAAACTAATGCAAATTGGGCAGCTAGGTGGCGCAGTGGATAGAGCACCAGCCCTGAAGTCAGAAGGACCTGAGTTCAAATCTGGTCTCAGACACTTAACATTCCCTAGCTGTGTGACCCTGGGTAAGTCACTTAACCTCAATTGCCTCAGCAAAAAAAAAAAAAATTTAAAATAAAATAAAACTAATGCAAATTAATAACTTTGAAAAGGAAGCAAGACTTTTCCATCAGTAACTGTTTATTGGCATTTGTTATTTACTTGGAAGAAAACCAAGGAATACTAGTTGATATTTGTGCTTCAAAATTTTCAAAGCATTTTATGTGATCTCATTTTATTTTCTCTTTTTATGAATGAGGAAAATGAGCATCAGAGTGGTGACTTGTCCATGGTCACATAACTAGCTAATGGTAGAAATGGGATTTGAATTTAGGTCTTCCTGATTCCAAATACATTATCCCATCCTCTAGTTGTTTCCCTCATGTAGGGGAGTGGTGATTGGAAAATTGGCTGAGGAGATTAGAAATATAAATATCAATAATTTAAAAGAGGATGATTTCATCTCAGATATTTTCTTCAGGACATCAGAACACATTCCCTTCAGGTCTTAATAGATGAATCAAGGTTCTTCTTGAGTTTTCCTGACCAAAACAAAATAAAATAAAATAAGATAAAAATAAATCAACCCCTCAAGAACAGTCTTCTCATAAGCACCCCTAAACTAGTCTGATCTAGCTTCCTCCTCCTCCTCCTCTTCTTCCTCCTCTTCCTTTTCCTCCTTTTTCTCCTCTTCCTCCTCTTCTTCTTTCTCCTTCTAGTTCTTCTTCTTCATCCTTCTGTTCCTCCTCCTCCTCCTAATTATGATTACAGTATATTCCCTTCATCCCACTTTCTCCTGTTTATTCTTCTCTCTTCTGTTTTGCTTCTGATCACTGCAAAAATTCACTTGCCTTTTTATAACTTTCTCTTTTTCCCTTTCCCTCTTGTAGGGTAAGATAGATTTCTATACCCAACTGAGTGTGTGTATATATATTCTTCCTTCTTGAACTAGTTCCAATGAGAGTGAAATCCAAACACTGCCCGCTACCATTTCCCCCCACCATATAAGCTCTTCCTTGTGTGCCACTTTTACATGAGATAGTTTCTCCCATTCTTCCTTTCCTATGCTTCTTCCACTACCGCGAAGAATAGTGTTACTAATGATAGTTTTTAGGGGTATAGTCATCAACAAAGATTATTTTTAGAACTCTGGGTAGAAGCCAGCTCTCAGGAGGAATCCAACTTGTAAGTGTGAGTCTGAACTGGGAGAGAGTACCATATAAACATATGCTGAACATATGTAAAATAATTTTTTGAATGGGTGAGAAACATTCATACAGCTAGGTGGTACAGTACATAGAGTGCCAGGCCTGGAGGAAGATTCATTTTCATGAATTTATATCTGTCTTCAGATATTTACTAGCTGTTAATTCTGGGGTAATTCTCAACCCTGTTTGAGTCAGTTTCCTCATCCATAAAATGGATTGGAGAAGTAAATGGCAAAATATCAATAATAGTATCTTTGTCAAGAAAACCCCAAATGGGGTTACAAAAGATCAGACATGACTGACAACAGTTAAGCCACAAACATAAAGTAGAAGGAATGGATTCTAGACATGGAGGACAACCTATGCAAAGTCTTAGAAACAGAAGATGGAATGTCACATGTGAGAAATAAAGTGTTCTGGGGAAATGTCAGCCAGGAGAAAATATTAACAATGAGAGGGGCTTAAGGAGAGCTTCATGGAGGAGTAGTGTTGATACTGATCCTTGAAGGCAGATAAGGATTCTGAAAGGCATACAAATACATGGAGAGGGGAGATGGAATTTAGTTTGGAGAGTGAATCCTCCAATTTAACTGTAATGTAGAATATGTAAAAGTGGATGGGATATTAAAAAATAAATCTGGAAAGTAGATTACAGCCAAATTGCATAGTCAAATTACAGCTTTATATACTAGATCAAATCTTTTTTAAAATTTTATTCCAGAGGCAAAAGGGAACTAGGAAAGGAAGAACTCAGTATATTGCTAAACGAGTTTGATCAAGTTAGTTCACCTGGGCTTATTCATCACCAATAAGCTTTCCACAAATGACTCAATAGTTTCCCAGAAGTCCAGAGAATGGAAAGATCCCAGGCCAGAAATTGAAATCCCAGCTTTGCTACTTAGTAATGGGGGAATTCTGGACAAGTTTTCTTGGGCCTCAGTTCTTCCTCTATGGAATGATGGAGTTAGACTAACTGGCCTTTAAGTCCCTTCTCTCATTATATCAACCTCTGATCTTGACTGAAGGCTCAGAAGAACCTGGCATAGCCTTCTATGTTATGAGGGTTTGTCCCTCCTTATACTGAATTAAGCAAGTGAATTGTTGGAGTTAGCAAATATGGATCAAAAACAAATGTCAGAAGTCTCTTCTTGATTTCCTAAAGAAATCTCTTTGTGTTATGTACTAAAGAGCTTCTTTTGGTGAGGTAAGAAATGATCCTGTTGGCAGCCTGTTTTGCAAGATATTTGCCGGTCAAGATTCCCTTGTGAATAGAATGTGCATTGGGCTGGGAGCCCTGAAAACAGGGGCATGCTGATAAATGTTTACCCCTGGTTTTCTTACTTCAGCTGAAGCATAATAGATTCTGCTCCAGCTTTTTACCTTTTCTCTATATGTATTACTTTACTTTAAATGTGTTTCTTGTAAACAACATGTTGTAGGATTCTAGCTTTTAGTCTGCTATTCACTTCCATTTTATGGGAAAATTCATCCCATTCTCATTTACAGTTAAAATTACTAACTTTTTTTTCTGCCATCTTATTTTCCCCAGATTATACATTCCTTTCCTTTCCCCCATACCCTCCTCACCAGTGTGTTGCTTCTGACCAACACCTCCCTTAATCTGCCCTTTTACAGTCCTTCCTTCCTTATTTATTCCTTTCCCCTTCTACTTCTGTTCTCCCTTCTATTAGTCTTGCCCTTTCCTTTCCCCTTTCTCATCTTACTTCCCTATAGGGTGAGATAAATTTCTACATTAAACTCTGATAAATGTTCAAATGTTGGATCTCTTAAAATATATATAATGTGTGTGTTTGTGTATATATTCATATATACACATAAAGTATATATAAAATATATTAAAACATATATATTTACATACATTTCTATGTGTATATGTATAGACACATGTGTGTACTATATTTATATGCATAGATATATATTTACGTGCATGACATAGCTTTATGTTTAATTTGCATTATTAACATTTTCCTCATCATTTTTAAAAGTCTAGATAATCAACAAAAAGTAAGCCCTGTTTTGGAACATTTGCCCATATCTGGAGTGTAAGTGTTCACCCTAGAAATTTAACAATTTTCAGCTGGCTCCAGAAAATCTGTACCTGAAAGATCCTTTGTTTTTCTCATTAGACTGGAAGCTGCTAGAGGGTAAGGAATACCTTTTGCTTCTTTTCGTATCCTAGGACTTAGTACAGTACCTGGCCAGAATAGATGCTTAATAAATCTTTACTGAATAAATGAGCATATTGAAAGAATGTGGAGAACTCTACTGTGTTGCTAGAAGCCAAGGGAAGCTGATGTCAATTGTTTCAGAAGACTTTTTTTTTTTTTTTTTTAATTTCTTTCAGGGCTGCAAAGATTCTGCTAGTCTTGGGAGTAGCCTGGATTCTAAAAGGTCTGGTGTCACCATGGCTGTAATACTGTGCTGCAGGATAGTTTTGCAGCTAGAAATTCCCATGTGGAGGACCTGAAGAATGGGAGGCAACTTTGCCATTTCTAAGCTTCAGGTTAGGATTAGTTTTATGAAGTGAAACAAAACCATCAGATGCTTGTCCCTTTAAATGACTAAAGGTATTTAATAGGACTAAAGGAAGAAAGGGGGGAAAGGGCATGGAAGGAATCATGAACAAACACAATATTTGTTGGGGATGAATCAGGATAAATAAATAAATCAGGATAAGTAGCAGAAGTCTAAGTCATGGTCCCAAACTGATGGACCAGGATAGGGTATAGTTTAAAAACAAGAGATATTTGGTCTAAGGAAGATATGATCAGGTTCCATCTAATTTTTGATCAGTTTTGCTACGGTATGGTTGCTGTGCATGCTACAGCTTCTTGGAGAAAAAGTAGGTGAAAGTTCGCTACCAAAGGTGGATGAACAGTCCTGAAAAGGACTTGGCAAGCCTTTAACCCAGAGGTATTAGTCTTTCCTGAATACCCCATATACCCTTCAACCAGCCTGAGGATAACCAACAAGTCTCAAACCTGAGGAGGCTGGAAGGAGGTAGGAAGATGTCTGACCAAGATGAGAAGACTTCTCTGGTAGAACAGGTGTGAGAACAATTTCTTCCATTGGCCACGAAGACAGCAGAAACAGGTGCTATGGAATGCTTAGAGCTTGGTCAGACATCAAAGATGCCAAGGTTATCCACTACATCCCAGGCCATCACCAGTCATCTTGACTTTCACCTTGTCCTTACAACTGGACCCTGAGACTCAGGAACAAAGAGTGAGGCTGATAGTCTTGTGCAACTCTGCCTCACTTTTGATTTCAATTCTTTTGATCCTCTGATTTTAAGAGGACAAAATCCTTGTCTGATTTACCCTAAAACAAGGGATCATCAACTTTTTTTTTTCTATCACAGATTGTTTTGACAGATACTTCAATAGATCTGATTTTAAAATGCACAAAATAAAATATATAGGATTACAAAGGAAATCAATAACACTGAATAGTTATCAACAAAAAAATTAAGTTTAAGCAAAACCCAAGTTCAGAATTCAGGTTAAGAACTCTTACCTAGAGCAAAGCTTCTTAAACTGTGGGTAGTGACTCCCATGGGGTCTTATAATTGGATGTCATTCAATTATGACTTTTTTTTAATCAGTAAATGTTTGATTTATATACCTACTTTATATACCTTTATACTTAGGGTTGCATAAAAATTTCTTGGGCAAAAAGGGGTTAAGAGTGGAAAAAGTTTAAGAAGCTCTGGCCTAGAGAAATGAAGCATTCAAGTGTAAACTAGTGAGTGGTAACCTGTATGTGATGGAACAAAAGGAATGCTTTTCTTTGACCCTGTAATATGCCAATGTTGGCAATGACTTATTCAGTTTTTGAATAGGGTGAACTCTTGATAGGAATGGCATTTGCCCATTTAAGAAGTGAGATTGAAAGTGACATAGAATAGGAAGACAGGCCTGAACTGACAATTAGGTCATAAACCACAAAGGCACACATAATCTACAACTAGCATATTTCAGATTGCAACAAGGGCATAAACTTCTTTATGAATTAGCCTGGAAGGGAAGAAGCCCTTTCAGTGTCCCAGTTTTATTATTGTTGTTATTACTGATTCAGAACCATTCATCTCCATTGGATGTTCTACCCTCTACCCTCAAACTATTCTCTTTCCCTTATTCCTCTTTCCTTTTCTTCCCTTGGGCCCTATAACTTTTTGAATCCTTGTCATTATCAGTTGATGTTTTGAGGTCTTAAATGAAAACTGGAACAAAAGCAAGTAAGGACTATACTAATCCCATAGATGTAAAACACAAAAATAAGCATATTAAGAGTACGGTTGTTTTTACGTCAGCTATGTATGAACTTGGGCCTATTATTCTCTCTGCATTTTAGTTTCCACATATGTCAAGTGGGAATAACAAAACCTACTTATGTTTATTTGATTTTTACAATATAAGGAAATTATTAGGAAATACTGTAGCTTCTTGGAAGAAAAATAGTTCAAAATTATATTATTATTGAACTAAGAATTAAAATGAGAAAGCAATAGGCTTTATATAGTTAGGTGTGGTTCACAGAGAATTTTCCCATTAACAAACATATTAAGGTAATAACTAAAATAATAACAGTAATAAAAATAATACCTTGATACTTCAGCAGATCTGTGTCTTAATGTGGATCTTCCTTCCACTGATACAGATCACAACTTGTTCATGCCTTATTTTGGGTGATTCTTGTCCATGTTTTTCTGTTCATTCTTCACAATAGATGCACTAAGTATTTGGGAAACTTTCCTCGTGGTTTACTTGAGTTTCAAGGTACCAATGGGAATTCTCAAGCTGTCTATCTGTTTCTTCATTACTTTTGCTTTATGACCTACCCACCTCTTTTTCTAATCACATGTTTTCAAAATGATATTCCTTATGCTACTTCTTAAGCTTTGGTCATCAATAGAAAGGAGTCAGGTAGGTGGATATTGGATAGAGCATCCAGCCTGGAGTCAGGAACACTTATCTCTCTGAGTTCAAATTTGCTTTCACATATTTATTAACTGCATGACTCTGGATGAGTCACTTTATCTTGTTTGACTCGATCTTCTCATCTATAAAATGAATTGGAGAAGAAAATGGCAAATCACTCTGGTAAACCCCAAATGAGATCATGAGTTAGACACAACTGAAACACAAACTGAACAACAAATACCAATGGAAATAAATATGGGGCTGTGTACTAGAGAGTCAATATTGTGCAATAAATAGAACCCTTAGAAGACCTGGTTTCAAATTCTATCTTAGATGCCATTTGTATGAAAACAGATCACTTCTCTTCTCACAATCTCAGTTTCTTCATCTGTAAAAATAGGATAGTAATAAGAGTAGCCCCCACCTTATAGGGTTGTTGTGAGACTGTATACAAGGTGCTTTCCAAATCTTAAAGCACCTTTAAACATCAGTTGCTATTATTATTTGTACTACCATGCATTTTGGCACTGCCTTTTGGGCCACTAGCAATTTTAATATCTCCATAGTTATACAGAATTACCAGGAGGACATTAGTGATGAAATAATGAGATTTTGCTCAAAAGAAGAATCTTGGTCATTAAAAGTACTACACAGTTTTCCAAATTTATCCACTTTCTTGCCCCTCTAGGCCATCATCAGTTGTCCTGTCTTTTGTTTTTCTCCTGAACTTGACCAGAGATGATTCTGGAGGAGAAGGTAAAGCTGATGACTTTGTGCAAGTTAAATAACTTAAATTCAATTCATGCACATATCAAGACATTACTCCATGATGTCACAGGTCTTCTTTGAAAACAAAGGACAAAAACAATAATGTAACTTTCTTGGCCCTATTTGAGTCTAGAGCCAACTCAACATCCATTTGCAGTTCCTGTCTCAGTTATGTATAATGATATATGACTTGAAGGACTGGCCATTGAGCTGTATGTTATAGTCTGGACAATAGGCACATTGTGTCTGTTTTTTTTTTTTTTTAATTTTTTTTAAATTTTCCTTGTTTGAATTGTCAGACCAATCTCCTTGGAAGAATTATGGACCTTGTTGAGAAAGCCTTGTAGTGCTCTGAGTTTTAAATATAATCAGCACAATATTACTCATGAGCCAGAAAGCATCACGTGAATCTTTCTTACCCTATATAAAGAATCTGTCTTTTATTTGGGTTTTGGCAAAAAACATCCTTTAGGATCATGGCAAACATATTCATAAGCATATATCTTCCTGTTTTATGTCTTACTGGATGTTATAAATCAAAGAGCCAATAAACAGATTTATCTGAGTTTGAATTTGTCAAGAAATCTACAATATTAACGTACCTATCAGAGACTCTTTGTTGAAGCAATGCTTTTAAGGATCTGTTTTGTTCTTTTGTCCCTTTTTTGTTGTTGTTAATTGACAGAAGTAAACAGTGGGGTTTGTTTTCTCTGTACTTTTCAGTCAATGATGTGATTATAAAGATGTGGTTTATTATGGAGAATTGTTTATGAAGGTTTGCCTAATCCCTTCTAATATTCTGATTAAAGATCCCTTCAATAGGTAAAGATTTGATAAAGATTAGGAATTAAGTTCATGGGTTGGTACTGCCAATACTTGTTTGATTGCCTTTGGGGGCTACATCTGGTAGAGAGTTCTAGGGAGAATTCAATTCTAGCTGCCAGTCTGGAGGCCCTGAGGTCTGGATTTGTGGCCTGCAGTATCAGGCTGATCCTACACAAGTTTCACTTTGCCTCCTTGCAGTTGAACATCTTTGCCTTTTTCTTGCTTCCCTCTTCCCAGAATTGGAAACTGTCAAGCTTAAATAAAGACTGTCAAAGTAGCAAAAACTAGGATCTTTAATGTAAGCAAGGAAATTACATTTTGGGGCACCGAGAAGTATCAAAATACTGAAGTGGTTCAGAGGAGCAGAGGTGGGCAGGGTTAAATACATTTCAGCAGAAAGAAAATCTCTTGGAAGGCACAAACTAGAGAAACCATTACATTTGGTTGGTTTTTTTTTATAGCAACCAAAAGTCCATAGAAAGAGTTAGGGAGGCTGGAAAATGGTGACATCTGGTCAGAATCCTCTGCATCATTTTTTCCCCCTCTTTTCTTTTTATAACTGGTTTCTATAGTCTTTTTAAAATTAATTTTGCCCTCAGGCAACTCATAGATCTGAGATCAGGCTAAGTCAGTTAATAGTTGCCTTCAACAAAATCTAATAAAGTCAATATTTCCATTGCTACTGGGGAGAAAGAAAGAAAACAAGCATTTATTAAGCATCCACTAAGTGTCAGGCACTGTGCTAGGCACTTCAAATTCTTATCTCATTTGATCTTTATAAAATTCTGACAGATAAGATGCAGTTCTTGGCATCTTTGATGTCTCACCAAGATTTAGGTGCTCCACAGTACCTGCTTCAGCTGCCTTCATGGCTTTTGGAACAAATTGTTATTATCCACCCATTTCCCTGGAGCTTGGGGAAGACATCTCCCTAAATCACTGATGGGTTTGAGATTTCAATCTGTTTTAGCCTATCTGAAGAAATGCTTTTACTAGAATGTGACCACTGTGCATGCTTACAGCTTCTTAGAACCACAAGTGAGAGTTGGGTTAAGGTGGGCACCAAAGGTGGATGAGTAGCCCTGAAAAGGGCTTAGCAAGCCCTCACTCCAGAGGATACTAGTCCTCCTTGAACACTCCATATGTTCCTCTTTCTACATTAAAAAATAGTTATCAGAAGTTTAATTTGAACCTGAAAATGACATCCCCCTAGATTAACAACATTTCTGGGAGCAGATAGAAGTAAATAAATCTAAATTAGTACTCCTCTCTGAAAAGAGCAGAGTGACTAATGTCCTACTTTTCCTCCTAATAGAAACTGAAATCCCTCTTAGAGAAGGGTTGAGAGAGAAAAGGCTAGTTAAATCTATTCGGATTTCTTTTGAGGCACACAAAGATACTCTCATGCTACACATGAGAGATACGGTCACCTCATCTATTTGATCTTGTAGGCAATAAGGTATCCCAGGAATTTATTGAATAGGGTAATGGCAGGATCAGTTTTGCCTTTTAGGAAGATCATTTTGATAGCTGATTGGAAGATGAACTGGAGTGAGGAGAGACTTGAGCCAAGAATCCCAACTGGAAAACTTTTGTTGTAGAATAGATATGAGACGATGAGGATCTGTCACATCAGGGTAAAACAATGTGTGAGCAGGAAAGAAGGTGTTTATGAGAAATGTTGTGAATCTAAAGTTAACATAATTTGATAACTGATTGTATATGGAGGAGGGAAGATAGAGAAAAAGAGAGAGGAGTAAGGGAAAAGGGGAGTGAGGGAAGGAGAAAGAAGGAAGGAGACAGGGAGAAAGAGGAGGAGATGAAGAGAAAAAGAGACAGAGAGGGAGAAAAAGAAAGATGGAGGATGGAGAGGGAAAGAACAGAAGGAGAAAGAGAAGGAAAGGAAAGGGAAGGGAAGGAGAGAGAGAAGATGAATGGAGGAAAAAAGAAAGAAAGAAAAAGAGATAGAGACAAAGAGAAAGAAGAGAATGACACTCAGGATGTAAGCTTGGGTGACTCCAAGGATGGAGGTGCTCTCAACAGTAATGGAGAAATTAAGAAAAGGGCAAAGTTGGGGTGGGGAGGCACTGAATTCTGTTTTAGCTACATTGAATTTAAGATATTTCCAAGACATATAAAGTTATATGCCTCATAGTGACATAAAGAGTATATGATAATTTAGTGATAAAAAAAAACCCAACTCTAAATTGTTTTCTAATTCACAGCTCTATCAGCAGTGTAGGCTGATCTTTCCTTAATGAAATAATGCTGGCTCTTAGTTAATACTACTTCCTTTTCTAAACAAATAATTCTTTCAATAATATGTTCTAAAATTTTTCCAGGAATCAAAGTTAAGCTCACAGGCAGAATGGCTCCAGGACTAACTTCCCCCTCAGGCACTATCTAGTTTTTTAGGGTTTTCCCAAGATCACTAGTAGCAGCTTTATGGTATCTACTCATGCTTTCAGCACTCTGGAATGTGGTTCATCTTAGCCTATTAACTGAATTCATTGAGGGAAACTATGTATTCTTTTATTATCAACTTAATTAAATCCAATTCAATTTAGTTAAAATTTATTGATCTACTGTGTGCCAGGAACTCTCCTTGTCTGGAAATACAAAGACAAAAATGAAACTAAACCTGTCCTCACCTAACTTATTTTCCATTGGGAAGAAAACAATTGATATACAGACAAACATACTTAGAATATACAGAATAACTACAAAGTGATTTTGTATGTGCATGGAGGGAAGCATAAACATCTTGAGTGTAGTAGAGGGAGTGGGGATTAGAAAAAGGTTTCCTATAAAGTGTGGCACCTAAGTGTGTTTTGAAGGAAGCTGGAGAGTGTATGTGGTGGAGCTGAGGAAGGAGAAAACAAATCAGACATGGGGGATGGTGAATGTGAGGGCAATTAAATGGGAAGTGAAATATCATGTGTGGAGAACAGCAAGTATGCTAATTTGGTTGAAATGAAAGATGGGGTGATTGCTATAAATTATAGACAGAGGACTTTGAAGTTTACTCTATTTTTTTTTATTAAAGCTTTTTATTTGTATAACATATGTATGGGTAGTTCCCCAGCATTGATCTTTACAAAGCTTTCCATTACAAATTTTACCCCCAGTCCCCTCCCCTCCTCTAGATGGAAGGAAG
The DNA here is from genome assembly GCA_023553655.1 of Myrmecobius fasciatus. Classification (NCBI taxonomy): domain Eukaryota; kingdom Metazoa; phylum Chordata; class Mammalia; order Dasyuromorphia; family Myrmecobiidae; genus Myrmecobius; species Myrmecobius fasciatus. The sequence goes on from JAJPUD010000322.1 coordinate 398,172, forward strand.
TCCACTACATGTTAATAATGTTGAAATACTTGACAAGTTATGCAAGAAAAATCCTATCTACAAGAAAAAAAAGAAAATCAGAGAAAGGCAACACAATGCAAGCAAATATCAATAGAGATCATGAAAATGTTACGTTGTGATCCATATTTCATATCCCTCTCTCTGGGTGTATATGGTTTTCTTCAGTGAACAATTGGAACTGGTTTGAGACAATTCTTTGCTGCAGAGAGCCATGTCCATCAGAATTGATCATCATGTAATACTGTTGTTGCTGTGTATGATGATCTCCTGGTTCTGCTCATTTCGCTCAGCATCAGTTCATGCAAGTCTCTCCAGGCCTCTCTGAAATCGTCCTGCTGCTCATTTTTTGCAGAGCAATAATATTCCATGACATTCATATAGCATAATTTATTCAGCCACTCTCCAATTGATGGGCATCCCTTCAGTTTCCAGTTTCTAGTCACTACAAAAAAGGCTGCCACAAACATTCTTGCACATGTGGGTCCCTTTCCCTCCTCTAAGATCTCTTTGGGATATAAGCCCAGTAGAAACACTGCTGGGTCAAAGGGTATGCACAGTTTGATAACTTTTTGAGCATAGCTCCAAATTGCTCTCCAGAATGGTTGGATCCGTTCACAGGTCCACCAACAATGTATTAGTGTCCCAGTTTTCCCACATCCCCTCCAACATTCATTGTTATCTTTTCCTGTCATTTTAGACAATCTGATAGGTGTGTAGTGGTATCTCAGAGTTGTCTTAATTTGCATTTCTCTGATCAATAGTGATTTGGAGCAACTTTTCATATGACTACAGATGGTTTTAATTTCATCATCTGAAAATTGTCTGTTCATATCCCTTGACCACTTATCTATTGAAGAGTGGCTTGAATTCTTATATATATATGAGACAATTTTCTATATATTTTAGAAATGAGGCCTTTATCAGAACCATTAAATGTAAAGATGATTTCCCAATTTGATGCTTCCCTCCTAATCTTGTCTGCATTAGTTTTATTTGTACAGAAACTTTTTAACTTAATATAATCAAAATTATCCATCTGGTGTTCAATTAGGAGTTCCAGATCTTCTTTGGACATAAATTTATTCCATCCACAGGTCTGAGAGGTAAACTATATTATGTTCCTCTAACTTGCTTACAAAATCACTCTTTATATCTACATCTAGAACCCATTTAGATCATATCTTGGTATGTGGTGTTAAGTATGGGTCAAACCGTAATTTCTTCCACACTAGTTTCCAATTTTCCCAGCAGTTTTTGCCGAAAAGTGGGTACTTATCCCAAAAGCTGGGGTCTTTGGGTTTATCAAACACTAAATTGTTAAGGTTATTGCCTAGATTGTCCTGATATCCTATCCTGTGCCACTGATCAACTGCTCTATTTCTTAGCCAGTACCAAATGGTTTTGATGATCGCTGCTTTATAATATAGTTTTAGATCTGGTACAGCAAGGCCACCTTCATCTGCCTTTTTGGTACTGGCTAAGAATTCATTAATCCCCTTGAAATCCTTGACCTTTTGTTCTTCCAAATGAACTTTGCTACTATTTTTTCTAGATCTGTAAAATAATTTCTTGGGAGTTTGATTGGTATGGCACTAAATAAGTAGATTAGTTTGGGTAGTATTGTCATTTTTATTATGTTCGCTCTGCCTACCCATGAACACTTAATGTTTTTCCAATTGATTAGGTCTGATTTTATTTGTGTGGAAAGTGTTTTGTAGTTTAGTTCGTATAGTTTCTGACTTTTCCTTGGCAGATAGATTCCCAAATATTTTATCCTATCATCTGTTATTTGGAATGGAATTTCTTTTTGTATCTCTTGCTGCTGAACTTTGTTGGTAATATATAAAAATGCTGATGATTTATGTGGATGAATTTTGAATCCTGCAACTTGGCTAAAATTGTGAATTGTTTCTAGTAGTTTTTTAGTTGAGTCTCTAGGGTTCTCTAAGTATACCATCATGTCATCTGCAGAGTGATAATTTGGTTTCTTCATTACCTACTCTGATTCCTTTTATCTCTTTTTCTTCTCTTATTGCTAAAGTAACATTTCTAATACAATATTAAATAGTAATGGTGACAGTGGGCAGCCTTGTTTCACTCCTGATCTTATGGGGAATGGTTTTAGTTTGTCTCCATTACATAGGATGCTTGCTGATGGTTTTAAATAGATGCTACTGATCATTTTAAGGAAAAGCCCATTTATTCCTATACTCTCTAGTGTTTTTAATAGGAAAGGGTGTTCGATTTTATCAAAGGCTTTTTCTGCATCTATTGAGATAATCATATGGTTTTTGTTAGTTTGGTTATTAATATAATTAATTATGTTGATAGTTTTCCTAATATTGAACCAGCCCTGCATCCCTGGTATAAATCCTACTTGGTCATAGTGTATTATCCTGGGGATGACTTTCTGTAATCTCATTGCTAATATCTTATTTAAAATTTTTGCATCAATATTCATTAGGGAAATTGGTCTATAGTTTTCTTTCTCTGTTTTCACCCTACTTGGCTTAGCTATCAGCACCATATTGGTCTCATAGAAGGAATTTGGCAGTATACCTTCTGTCCCTATTTTCTCAAATAGTTTGTGTAGTATTGGAATTAATTGTTCTTTGAATGTTTGGTAGAATTCACATGTAAATCCATCTGGACCTGAAGATTTTTTCTTAGGGAGTTGGTTAATAGCTTGTTCTATTTCTTTTTCTAATATGGGGCTATTTAAATAATTTATATCTTCTGTTAACCTGGGCAATCTACATTTTTGTAGATATTCCTCCATTTCATTTAGATTATCAAACTTACTGGCATAAAGTTGGGCAAAGTAACTTCTAATTATTGCTCTAATTTCCTCTTCATTGGAGGAAAGTTCTCCCTTATAATTCTTGAGACTAACAATTTGATTTTCCTCTTTCCTTTTCCTTATCAAATTAACTAAAGGCTTATCTATTTTGTTGGATTTTTCGTAGAACCAACTCTTAGTTTTATGTATTAATTCAATAGTTTTCTTATTTTCAATTTTATTAATTTCTCCTTTTAATTTTAGAATTTCCAATTTGGTATTTAATTGAGGGTTTTTAATTTGTTCTTCTTCTAGGTTTTTTAATTGTAAGCCCAATTCGTTGATGTTTTCTTTCTCTATTTTACGCAAGTAAGCATCTAGAGATGTAAAATTGCCCCTTATAACTGCTTTGGCCGTATCCCACAAATTTTGGTATGTTGTCTCATTATTGTCATTCTCCTGGATGAAATTATTGATTGTGTCTATGATTTGCTCTTTCACCCATTCATTCTTCAGGATTAGATTATTTA
>JAJPUD010000322.1:406501-417351 GCA_023553655.1 Myrmecobius fasciatus
TCTCTTGAGTTCTGTGTTGGGAGGTCAAATTTTTTGTTCAGATCTGGTCTTTTCATTAGAAATAGGTGAAATTCACCTATATCATTGAATGACCATCTTCTTCCCTGGAGGATAATGCTCATTCTAGCTGGATAGGTTATTCTTGGCTATAATCCAAGTTCCTTTGCCCTTCGGAATATCTGGTTCCAAGCCCTTTGATCCTTCAGTGTGGAAGCTGACAGATCCTGACAGATTCTAATTATTGATCCTCGGTATTTGAATTGTTTCTTTCTAGCTGCTAGCAGAATCTGTTCCTTGGTGCTATAGTCCTGAAATTTATCCATGATATTCCTTGGGGTTTTAATTTTGTGGTCTCTTTCAGGAGGTGATCAGTGAATTCTTTCAATGGTGATTTTGCCTTCTGATTCTACAATCTCAGGGCAGTTTACTTTCAGGATTTCCTGGAAGATAGTGTTTAGATTCTTTTTTTCATCATGACTTTCAGGAAGTCCAATAATCCTTAGATTGTCTCTCCTAGACCTATTTTCCAAATCAGTTGTTTTTCCTAGGAGATATTTCATATTTTCTTCTAATTTTTCATTTTTTTTTGTTTTTGTTTGATTCTTGAAGTCTTATTCAGTCATTCACTTGCATTTGTTCAATTCTTATTTTTAAAGTGTTGTTTTCTTCAGTTACCTTTTTAAGCTCCTTTTGTAACTGGCCAATTGAATTTTTTTGTTCATTGCACTCTTTTTCCACTTCATTAATTTTATTTTTCAATAAATTGGTGTCTTTTTCATATCTCTTTTGCAGGGCATCATATCCTTCTTGCACTGATTTCAGTTTATTTTCCCATTTATCCTCCAGCTCTCTTTTGAGGTTCTTTATGCAATCTTCCAGAAAGGCCTTTTGAAAAAGGGCCCAGTGATGGTCCTTAATAACTTCCTCTGGAATTTTGTCTAAAGGAACCTCAGTATCTGGGATCATCCCTTCTTTTTCTCGATAAAAGCTGTGAGAGCTCTCTTTTGCTTCTTCATTTTTTTTTAGACAGTGTGGATATCTCTTTAAGGTAGGGAAAAAAACGGTGGCTAAAGATCTTTGCCCTGGGGCACTTCGGCGAATTAATTTAAGGTGCTGGGCCAGTGGGGGCTAGGACTAAGTCCGAATTACTCCTTAAACAAGGCAAGTCTGCCAGAACACCTGCCCCCAATCAGGGCAGAGTGTCCCGAGTGCCTCAGATAAACTCCAGGTGTTTGGAATTTGGAGTTTGGAGTTTGGAGTTTGGAATTTCTGCCACAGTGAGCTGAGTCCCACCCTCACTTCTGGCCTACACCGGGGTCTTCTGTTTATCTCTCTGCCTGAGTTAGACAAAACTGATGTGAAGTTCTTCAGAGATATCAGCAAGCAGTGTCCAAATATTTCTGGATTCGTTTACTTGAAGATCAGTTCAGAGGCTTATTTTATTGTTGATTTGAGAGAAGATCGGAGGAGGACGAAGAGAGTCACGTTTTCACTCTGCCATCTTGGCTCCACCCCCTGAAGTTTATTCTAAAGGCAATTGGGAATCATTGAAGTTTCCTGACTAGGGCAGTGACATTTACAGACCTGTACTTTGAGAATATAGGTTTGGCAGTTTTATGGACATATTTATAGGCAACAGGAAAGGATGATGAATTGGAGCAGTGAGAAACTGAATCTAGGGAAGCTAATTATGAGACTATTGGAATAGTCCACATAAGTAATGATGAAGAACCTGACCTAGTGTGGAGATTGTGTCACTGAAGAGAAGAGAAAGAGTATGGAGGGGTATTGTGGAGGTAGAATTGACAAAACTTGGTAGCTAATTAGATATGGAGGGTTGGGGAGAGTAAAGAGTTGAGTATGTTTAACAAGAGAGACTTTGGAGGGGAAGATGATGATTTCGGTTTTGGATATTATAAATTTAAGATACATATGGAACAACCAAGTAGACATGTTCAGCAGATAGTTGGAGATAAAGGACTAGGGCTCAGTAGAGGAAAAAGGAATGGATATTTGCATAAAGCATTTGCATAGAGATGAAAACTGAACCCATGGGAGCTAATAAAGTGAGACAGAGGGAGAAAAAGAGAGGCAGGGACAGACACACACAGAGAAAGAAAGAGACAAAGAAAAAGAGATAAAGAAAAATAGGGATACACACAGAAAGAGAGTGACAGAGACAAAGAAAAAGAGTCAGAGAGGGAGCAAAAGAGTAGAGAGAAAAGAAGGCCTGAGAGAGCCTGGAAGTATATATACAAGCAAAAGGAAAGGGACATGGATGGTGATCCAGCAAAGGAGATTGAGAAGGATTGGTAAAACAAGTGTGAAGAGAATTCGGAAAGAATATCAAAATTTCAAGTACAGTGTCTGGGAGCAACATTAAAAGGTGCAGTGTGGCCAAGAAGAATGAGGACTGACAAAAGACTATTGGATTTATTAACAGGGAGGTCTTTGCTAACCTTGGAGAGAGTCCTTTCCTTAAAGTGGTAGAATTAGAACCTACATTGCAAAAGTAATCCTTTGCAGAAGTGAGCTGAAAGTGGAGGTGGTAGAGGCAGTGAGTATAGATAGCTTGAATAAATAGTATAATTGCTTGAGAAACTAGTGACAGCCAGTGAAGATTTTTTTTAAATTATTGGTATATTTTTCTTTTATATAGTGTTCATTTCCAAATGTGTCCTTCTCTTTTCTTTCTTGAGAATTATTCCTTGTAATAAAGAATAAATAAATAAATAAAAGAAACAAAGTAAAGAGCATGTCAACAAAATCAACCAATGTAACAAAATCTGATAGCACATTCGATATTCCACACTAATTATCCCCTACTTCTGCAAAGAGGATGAGGACGTTCATTTTCTCTTACATTCATTAGGGTCAAAAAAATACAGAATTCAGTATTTAGTGCTCTTAGTGTTTTATTGAAATTGTCATTTTCTTTGGGTATATTTTTTCCTAATTCTGTTTATTTCACTCTACATCAGTTCTTATAAATCTCCTCATGCTTCTCTATGTTCTTTATTATCAATATTTCTTGTAGTATTGTGCTTGTTAGCACAGTAATATTTTGTTATATTCCTGTAGTACAATTTGTTTAAGCTGTTCCCCAATTGATGGGCATCTACTTTTTTTCTTTGCTACCCTACCCCCTCCCAAACTCTGATAGGATTATGTTGATGTATATAGGACCTTTAGACAGAATATTTAACCTCATTGGGGGTCTATGCTTAGCAGTGAGAGTATCTGGTTCAAAAGAAATGGAGATTTTAGCTACTTTATTAATATAATTCCATATTGCTTTCCAAAATTCTGGACCAATTCTGAATAAAGGCTTTGTAAGTATGAGGGAAATCTGGACATATTTATAGGCAACAGGAAAGAAGTCAATAAATTGGGAGGCTGAAGAATACAGAGAGAGGAGATTGTTGAAAGAGGATTCTTTTAAGAGTTAAAAGTGATTCATTAAGAGTTGACATAATTGACTCCATTTTGCTCAATATTTGTTGTTCTTACTGTGTGATGTTTCAGGACATTTTGCAGGGAATAGCTTTAAAAAATTTCCCTTTCAATAGTTTCCTTCCTCCTAACAACTGTATGACAACAAGACTTTGATAGTTCAAGGAAGTTGTCCCTTTCTTTTTATCTTAACTAATTAATAAATAGTCTTTGACTGACTGCCAAAAAAAGATACTGCTTTTGTTGGGGTTTGGTGGTTTTTTTGGGAAGGTTGCTTTTTGTTTTTGTTTTTTGTTTTACTGCAAATGACTATGCTATCAAGGATCCATTTTTTCATTCCAAATAAGTGATAAACATTCTCTTTTTGAACCAACCTTTCCCCTAGTTAATCCATTATCTTTTCTGATCAAATTGCTCTTCGAGGGGCACATCTTTTCTTTTCCCTATTCTTTCTAAGGCTTTGGATAAGAGGATATATAAATATTACTTGTCAAATTATTAGGCATACATTTCCATCAATAGCTGGTAGGGTGTCACCTCTGAGTGAATAAACTGCAATGTTCTATCTTTTTTCTGTGTGAGATATTGGCATTAGCTGGTAGGACCTTATAAGAACATTCTGTTATAGGATGATCCAAGAGGCAAACACTTGGAAGAAACTGGAAAGGATGGAATGGACACAAGTAGACACTGATAAAACTGTGCATATTCTTTGGTCTAGCAGTGTTTCTATTGGGTCTGTATCCCAAAGAGATCATAAAAAAGGGAAAAAACCCATAAAATGTACAAAAATGTTGGTAGCAGCCCCTTTTGTAGTGGCAAGGAACTGGAAATTGAATGGATGCCCATTAGTTGGTGATTGACTAAATAAGTTACAGCATATGAATGTAATGAAATATTATTGTTGTATAAGAAATGATGAGCAGGCTGATTTCAGAAAAGTCTGTAAAGACTTACATGGACTGATGCTAAGTAGAACCAAGAGAACATTGTACATAGTAACAAGAAGGTTATGTGATATTCAACTGTGATGGATTTGGCTCTTTTCAACAAGGAGGCGATTCAAGGCATTTCCAATGAACTTGTGATGGAAAGAGCTATCCACATCCAGAAAGAGAATTATGGAGACTGAATGTGGATAAAAGCATAGTATTTTCACTTTTTTTGTTGCTATTGTTGTTTGTTTGTTTATTTTCACCTTCATTTTTTCCCTTTTGATTTTATTTGTCTTGCACAGCATGATAAATGTGGAAATATGTTTAGAAGAATTGCACATATTTAATTGATATTGGATTGGTCACTGTGTAGGGGAGGGGAGAGATATGAGAAGGGAAGGAAATTTGGAACACAAGGCTTTGCAAGGATGGATATTGAGAACTATCTTTGCATTGTATGGGTTTGGAAAAAGGAAAAGCTATTATAAAGAATAAATAAATAGATAATTTAAAAAATAACACAAGTAGAGGAGCTGGCCTTATTTTCCTTGGCTTTTAACTTGTGATTAACTCTTTATATTCGAGATATCAAATTCAAGTGGTCAATAATGGCTGATGTCGAGGCCATTTACAATCCTTGTTATGCTTCTTTGGACATATCCTCAGAGGGTTTACATTTTATGAAGGGAGCTAACTTGTATACATAAAAGTATAAACAAAATGTGAGACAGGCAAGGAAGGAGAGAAGGAATAGTAAGTGGGAGGAATTAAGAAAAGCTCCCAAGTTCTGGAGCTTCAGATGAGCTTTTTTAAATCCCCTGAGGCAATTAGGGTTAAGTAACTTGCCCAGGGTCACACAGTTAGGAAGTGTCAAATGTCTGAGGTCATATTTGTCCTCCTGACGTCAAGGCTGGTGATCTATCCACTGTGCCACCTAGCTGCCCCTTCAGATGAGCTTTGAAACAAGAAAGCTTGATGGTGGGAGAGTATATGGAACACTGATCACAGGCAGAACGGTCTGAATTCCAATCTGACCTCAGGAACAAGGACTGACTCAGGACAAGTCACTAAATCTTTGCTACAATTTCCTTATCAGTCAATTTGACCCATTTCTTTTGGTAGGAAAGTCCTTAAGAACTGTTTCTTGGGGGTTTTTTTTGTTTTTGTTTTTTCCATTATCTCTGGGCTGCTCTATAAATATCTCCTTTGTAGAATGTACTGTCAAAAAGGGACTTACTATAAAAAGTAAGCCTTCTGTTATCTCTTTTATTCCTTGTCTTTTCATCTGGTCCTCTTCACTCTATCCTGAAATGGTATTAGATTCTTGTTTTGATATTGCCAGGAGACCTTGTGTATTGCTTCCTTAAACCACCTAGTTTCCTTTTTTAAAGGTAATTCTCAATTCTTAAGTAATTCCATAGTTTTATTTTATTTTATTTTATTTTTTTTATTTTTCCCCTGTGGTAGAACAGGACAGAGGACTTCTGAGTCTGGTAAATTGCTGGGTGATTGCAATTGAATAGCTGCTGAGGCTCTCAAGCACAAACTGGCTTCACTGAATGTTTTTTCTAAACTATTCTAAAATACTGTCTCTCCTCCATCTCCTCTTCCAATTGTTCTCCAAGACTCTCCCCAGTACTAAGGTAATATGTTCAGAGAGGAGATGAATGGATAGAAAAATGTTTTGAATGCTCAAGCTTTCTTCCCCCCCCCCCCATGTTGTGCGGAATTTCCTTGATCCTACCAGTTGAAACTGATTTTTCCCTTTTCACATTTCCCTTGACCACTTTGAATTTCTCCTCTGCCTCTATCTTATCATACTTTTGTTTGTGTACACTTCCTATCTCCTATAGTAGAAAATAAGCTTTTGGAGAACAAGGAGAACATTGTAGTTCTTTCTATCCTTGCATTGCCAACACCTAGCACAGAACTTTTCATATTGACCATGGAATTCCTTGAATTGGGTCATCTGTCATGGAGTTGGACATTTCCTTGGGAGGTGCCTGAGTCCATCACAACTTAATGATGTTTGTTAAATTTGTAAATTAAGGATGATTTTATTTACTACTTTGCTACTCTTCTTATGCTTCTTTCTTCCCTAGGTCTGCCTGTATAGCTCTGGTTAAAACATCTGCCAAGATCAATAATCTCACTTTTCTCCTGAAAACTTTGTTTACAAATTTTATGTGATAGTCAATCCTTAATTTTTTTATAACACATTTAAGAAATGGTAAATTGATGGATTCTTATGTTAATATTCAATAATGTACACATATACATTTACAAATACTATAACTAACATGCATTTTCTCCTTAATTTGATTCCACCATTGTAGAAAAAGAAGAAATAGTCATAAAGAACTATCATTTTGTGTTTCTTAGTTTCTTTTGGGTGTCTGACATTTATTACTAGAAAACACTTCATATAATCTAAGATAGGTTTCCCTCCATACAAAACTGAAACTATAGGAAAATAGCCTCAATCCCAGATATTATAGTTTTCGATATATTCACTTCACATCATTCCAGATAGCCAGCCACAATACGGTTAATATAAGTGAGTCCTTCTCTCTACCTCTTCCCCACCTTTGGTCCCTTTTTTTGTATTGAAATTTTTGTTTTTTTGTATAATGCTATCACTTTCTAATGTCAACTATTTCTTTTCCTTCTCCCCAATAGAAGCTGTTTTGTAATTAAAAAAAAAAAAGCGTAATTAGGCAAAACAACTTCTGTACCTGCCAAGAGTTGGGGGGGGGTGGGGAGATTATGTTTCATTGATAGTTTTCTACTTTAAAGACTGGTCACAAAGTTTTCATACCTTCTGTGGTGTTTTCCTTTATATCATTTTGGAGATCGTGTAGATTGTTCTCTTGGTTTTATATACTTTGCTCTAAATAATGTCGAGTGAAATTCTGAGAGACCAAGTTCTGGATATGATAAGTCAATTTATTAGCAAGGCCGAAAAATGACCAATAGTTGAAGTCATTGATCTCTGATCAGATACCAAGTGGTGTCACTCAAGTGAGACACAGGGTCCTTTAATCCAGTTCTCTTCCTTCGGACAGAACTTCACAGAGATTTTCCCTGACAAGTGAAAGGCAACCTTAAGTGGCAAACACTTAATGGGAAGGTGCGGCAAGAGTTCTCAACTCTTCTCTATTACTTAATGAGGATGGGGGCAGGGAAGGAGTTAGCTGGACAAAGTGGTCTGGGAATGATACTCAGCTGCCTCTAGCTCTCTGGGCAAGTAAGATACCCCAATCAGGGCTTCCCTGGCTTAGTTTTCCCTTTGTACGCCAGGCCACTTCTGACTGATTGGAAAGCAAGGATATAAGGTTTACTTCTAGGTAGTGTGGATGAACTCAGACTGGCTTCTAGGCTCATAGGGTAAACAAGAAGGCCCAGCCCAGGCTTTGAGAAGGGATGGAATGTGATCATATTCCTTAGCTAAAATGGGAGATATCTCTCTAAAAGATGGGTTTTTTTGAAAATTGTGGTTTAATATTAATTACAGTTTAATACAGAATAACCAAATGATACTGAGATATCCACGGTAAAAAAAAAAATCACTGGACAGTCACGAGTAATTGAAAAATTAGAGAGCGTTTATTTGCTGGGCCCGGTGACTGAACCCCCAGACGAGCTAGAAGGATTCAGTGCTGAGCCTGGTAGCCACAGGTTTTTTAAGAGCACTGACCACTTCTCCTCCCATAAATTTGTAGTTAAACATTGATTTCTTACTAATATAATAAAGAAGTAACAGGATTTGAGGTATACATTGTAAAATACTGATACATCATCTGGGTCAATACACCTGGATCAGAGCAAACTACCTACTTCTCTTATTAAGTTTGGGCAAACATACTGTGGATTAAACCCATTTCTCTCATTGTGTGAGGTAAACAATCCTTGGACCCTGGTTGAGTAAATACTATCAGGAAATTCCTAGGCTCCTTGTGAGGTAAACATTCCTGGGACCCTTACTGAGCAAATACCATTAAGGAATTCCTAGGCTCTTTGACCTAAAGAGGGGAAGGTTTGGATCTGTCCATTTCAGATACAGCATTGGAATTAATTTTCCTCAATTAGTTCAAACAACTCTTTCCAAGCAGTATCTTAGAATTCTTCTACGCACCAATTTTTTTTTTTTTTTTTTACATTGCAAAATTAGGGGCAGTTAGGTGATGCAGTACCTAGAATGCTGGTTCTGGAATCAGGAGGAATCAGCCTTACATACCAGGTATGTGGCCCTCGGCAAGTCACTTAACCTATCTTCTCAGTTTCCTCATTTGTAAATGAACTAGAGAAGGAAAGAGCAAAATCACTTCAGTGTCTTTGCCAAGAAAACCTCAAAAGAGGTCAGGAAGAGTCAGACATGACTGAAAATGGCTAAATAACATTATACTACACTCTTATGCTATGATTTATTCAACCATTCTTCAGTTGATGGGCACCTACTTTACCTTCGGAGTTTTGTTATCACAAAATTGTTGCTATATAATACTTTTTGTATTTGCAAAGAACTGGAGACAAAATAGATATGATTTAATTAGGGAGTGGCTAAATAAATTGTGGTACATGAATATTAGATATAATAACTGTAAGAAACAATGAATGTCATGAATACATAAAAAGCATGTGGAGACATATGAACTGATGCAAATTGAAGCAGAACCAGGAAAATTATATATATATTACATGTATGTGAGTGTGTGTATGTTTGTGTGTGTTGGGCTACAACAATGTAAATGGAAATAACAATAATGACATAATTGAAATTGAATGCTATGAAATTATAATGACTTAGTTTATTCTGAAAGAAGAGATATGAAAAAGCACTTACCTTCATTCTTTTTAGAGTATGGCAGACTATATCTGGAACACTAAATAATAGGAGGCTTTTTTGATTTATTGGGCTATTTGGTTCCCCTCCTTTACCCAATTTCAGTTGATACAGTGACCAGATGTACTCAGATGGTGAGATATTAATGTGAAGTGTTAACATTTTATTATACCTTCACAAAGTAGGAACACATCTGAGTTAGAAGGGAGTAATGCCATTAAATTGGCTGAGCAAAACTGGCAATGTTCATTCAGGACTTTAAGTCCTGGAGGAGTTTGACAATTGATGGCAGTTGAAGATAGAGCTAGTAGTTGGGGAAAGAACATGTTTACTTCTTGAGAAGGAAGAGGCGATTTTCTCTTTTTATCCTTAAATCAACCAGGAGATCTACATGTTCAGAAGGAAGCAGCCCATCTATCATTTGGAGAATCAGCCTGAGAAAGTCAAAGGCACCATTGAGGGAACAGAGACTCCAGAGGCAGACATGAGATACAGAGAGGGAGTCACTTAAAATGGAGAGCATATTCAGGAGCAGAGAGGAGATCCATATATGAGTTCAAAAGACAGCTAGAAATTGAGAGCAAAACTTTAGAGATGACTAAACATTTTTACAATTTTTATTTGTAATTTATTTTAAATTTTTAAAATTTATTTTATTTTTAAGATTTTTTTCAAAAAAATGGAGCAATTTAATTTTTGTCCTGTGCAGTTATTAATTTTTGATTTCTTGAAATATAGCTTTGGAAAAATAGTCTTTTAAAAAATCCATTGTGTTTCAAACATAGCTATTTGACTATACCTTTAAACCCAAATTAGTTTGGTTTTCATTGAGTGGCTATCAATAGCTCCCAGCTCAAGCCTTAGTGGCTCAAGAATATGAATTGTAATTGTTTTCTGTCCTGACCCCTCCCAGATAGATAATTTTGTAATTATAAATTAGAACATATTTTGTCTCCATTATTATCTACCTGGTAGTCATTGAATGAGTGTTGCCTCAGACAAACTAAGACCTGGGAAAGATCAAAGTCGACTGCTGCATTCTAGGCCTTTGCCAATTCTATTGACTTTTTTTTTTTTAAATTTTATTTTATTTGCATAACATATGTGTGGGTAATTCTTCAACAATAACCCTTACATAGTTTTCCGTTACAAATTTTCCCCCCAACTCCCTACCCCTCCCCTAGATGGCAAGATATCCACTACATGTTAATTATGTTAAAATATTGGCAAATTGAATATATGTATACATATTTCCAAACTTATCATTGTTGTGCAAGAAAAATCTTATCTACACAAACGATATATCAGATAAAGGAAACACAATGTAAGCAAACATCAATCCAGGAGTATGAGAATATTATGTTGTGGTCCCCATTTCACATCCCTCTCTCTGGGTGTATATGGCTTTCTTCAGTGAACAATTGGAGGTGGTTTGAAACATTTCATTGTTGAAGAGAGCCATGTCCATCAGAATTAATCGTCATATAGTACTGTTGTTGTCATGTATAATGATCTCCTGGTTCTGCTCATTTCACTCAGCATCAGTTCACGTAAGTCTCTCCAGGTCTCTCTGAAATCATCTTGCTGGTCATTTCTTACAGAACAATAATATTCCATAA
>JAJPUD010000322.1:428045-440205 GCA_023553655.1 Myrmecobius fasciatus
GACGAGCGAATATAATAAAAATGACAATACTACCCAAACTAATTTACTTATTTAGTGCCATACCAATCAAACTCCCAAGAAATTATCTTACAGATCTAGAAAAAATAGTAGCAAAGTTCATTTGGAAAAACAAAAGGTCAAGAATTTCAAGGGGATTAATGAAAAAAAAGGCTGACAATGGTGGACTTGCTGTACCAGATCTAAAACTATATTATAAAGCAGCGGTCATCAAAACCATTTGGTACTGGCTAAGAAATAGAGTAGTCGATCAGTGGAATAGGATAGAATCACAAGACAAACTAGGCAATAACTATAGCAATTTGGTTTTTGATAAACCCAATTCTATTGACTTTTGTCTTGACTCTGAACCTTGATGACTCTGGAGGAAAGAGTGAGACTGATAACTCTGTGCAGTTCTGCCTCACTTAAATCCAATTCAGAGTTAAGTCAAGACATCACCCTCATAATGTTATCAGTCCTCTTCTAGAAAAACAACAAAAGATTTTCCAAGTACTGGAGTTATAAATTGCTTTAGCAATATGTTTCCCACATATGTCCCTCACTACCATTGTACTCTTAAGTTTCTAAATATTCTTCTTCTTGACATTGTTTTTTGTTAGTGGTACAGTATATCTGAATTTTATAAGAAAAGGTTTTATATTTAGTGTTATGCAGGTTAATAAATTATAGACTCAAGATTCTCAAATTTACTTATCTATCCCTAAACCCTCTTGTATCCTTCTGACTCAAATTTCCAAATGCCTATTGAATATCTTAAACAAGATGTCCTGTGGGCATTTTAAATTCCATGTGTCCAAAACTGAACTCATTATCTTTTCCACCAAACTCTCTCCTCTCTATTTACTATTGAGGATACCATCATCCTCCTAGTCACCCAAGCTCACAACTTAGGTGTCATACTTGACTCTTCACTATCTCACACCTCCTATATGCAATTTGTTATAAAATCCCATGACTTTTACCTTCCTTTCATATGTCTTATAGGATTACTTCTAGGTATTGGGGTGATAGGGGAGACAGAGAGTAGGGCAGCCAGGTACTTCAGTAGATGAAGTGCTAGGCCAGGAATCAAATCTGGTCTCAGACATTTATTAGCTCTGTGACCCTAAGCAACTCACTTAACCCTGTTTGCCTCAGTTTTCTCATCTGTAAAACGTACTGCAGAAGGAAAACCACTCTAGTATCTTTGCCAAAAAATAAAACCAAACCAAACCCAAACTGCAATTCTAATTTTCAGAGTGGATTTTCATCTTTGAGTCTTTGTATCTCCTTTTCTAGTTGGTTAACTTTTTTTTTTCATAATCTTGTTTTTCTTGGATTGTTTTTATTTATTTTAATTTTTTCTTCAATGTCTCTCATTTCATTTTAAAATACTTTTTTGAATTCTATAAATTCTCTCTGGGCAGGGAGCTGTTTCACTACTCTTGGAGAAGAAGCTTTTTTTTTTATTTTTTATTTCAGTGTCCTCTGAAAATGAACCCAGGTCTTCTTTGTTCCCATTGTAAGGTTTGTAGGGGTTGGGGTCTTTCTCCTTCGCTTAGTTCTTTTTTTTTTTTTTTTTGCTTTTTGCTGAGGCAATTGGGGTTAAGTGACTTGCCCATGTCACACAGCTAGGAAGTGTCTGAGACCAGATTTGAACTCAGGTCCTCCTGACTTCAGGGCTGGTGCTCTAACCACTGCGCCACCTAGCTGCCCCTTTAGTTCATTTTTTTTTAAAATAAGAAGCATTAGTGTAAACATCTCTAATAGGGAGAGGGAAAGATGGTGCCTCTAACTTCACTTCAGCTCTCCCCTCTGATCTGGAACCTCAAACCAAAAGCTTATTCCTCCTGCATGTGCCTGCAGCCAGCAATGTTCCTGCCCCACTTCCTCTGCATTCCCAGAATACTGGGTCCTTCTCACTTAGGGCTATGTCTCTACCACACAGCTAGGCCTGGGGTTCCTAATCAACTGAGGTTTACTCAGAGCTCCAGGATTCAAATCCAGACTTGACAAACAGTCTCAGAGGTGAAAATCTCAGTGCTTCCAGCTCAAGCTCCAGCCAAACCCATCTCCCAAGGGTCCCCCATTTGGTATTTCTATGGAGCTAGCCAGGAGATATTTGCACTTCCCACTGATTAATCCTGGCCTAAGATCTTTCTTAAGGTCTTCTTGAGTTGTGCCAGGAACACCCCTGTTCTGCCCCAAGCTTTTTTGATTTTTCATCAGTCTATGTTCACCATGAGGTGCAACTTTGCTCTGTTTGTGGGGGAAATCTGGAGAGCCTGAAATTTACCAACCTACTCTACCATCTTCCCAGAATCCTCCCAGAATAGTGCTTTTAAATACATAAAATAAAATGCACAGGATTGCAAAGAAAATCTATTTCATTGAAGTGTTATCAATTTAAAAAATTAGTGGACTCCTCCATAAGAATGTTTCCTGTCCTGTTCAATGATCTTGTGATGATGAAAGCCATCTACACCCAGAGAGAGGACTGTGGGAACTGAGGGTGGATCACAACATAGCATTTTCATTCTTTTTGTTTTGGTTTGTTTGAATTTTATTTTCTTTCTCATTTTTTTAAACTTTTTGATCTGATTTTTCTTGTGCAACAAGATAATTGTATAAATATGTATACTTATATTAGATTTAATACATATTTTTACCATGTATAACATATATTGAATTACATGCCATCTAGAGGAGGGGGTAAGGGGAAGGAGGGGAAAATTGGAACAAAAGGTTTTTCAAGGGTCAATGTTGAAAAAATTATCCATACATGTTTTGAAAATAAAAAACTTCAATAAATTAAAAAAAATAATTTCTGCAAATTTAATTTTTGCCAAACTGCCTTTCAATTTGCCTTATAGTTCTTGCCTAATAAGGTATCCTTGCCCTAATAATTTCTGTTAGTGTCCATAAAGTATCAGGCTTTCTTTCATTGCTTTTAAATTTTGCTCACCTGAAATGCAAATTAAAACAACTTTGAGGTACCACTACACACCTGTCAGATTGGCTAAAATGACAGGAAATGATAATGATGAATGCTGGAGGGGATGTGGGAAAACTGGGACACTGATACATTGTTGGTGGAACTGTGAATGGATCCAACCATTCTGGAGAGCAATTTGGAACTATGCTCAAAAAGTTATCAAACTGTGCATACTCTTTGACCCAGGAGTGTTTCCACTGGGCCTATATCCCAAACAGATCTTAAAGGAGGGAAAGGACCCACATGTGCAAGAATGTTTGTGGCAGCCCTTTTTGTAGTGGCTAGAAACTGGAAACTGAATGGATGCCCATCAATTGGAGAATGGCTGAACAAATTATAGTATATGAATGTCATAGAATATTATTGTTCTATAAGAAACGACCAGCAGGATGATTTCAGAGAGGCCTGGAGAGACTTGCATGAACTGATGCTGAGCGAAATGAGCAGAACCAGGAAATCATTATACACGGCAACAACAAGACTATATGATGATCAATTCTGATGGACATGGCTCTCTTCAACAATGAAATGTTTCAGACCAGTTCCAATTGTTTACTGAAGAAAGTCATATACACCCAGAGAGAGGGATATGAATGTTGACCACAACATAACATTTTCACGCTCTCTATTGATGTTTGCTTACATTGTGTTTCCTTTCTCTGATTTTTTTCTTGTAGATATGATTTTTCTTGCACAATAATTATAAGTGTGGAAATATGTATACATATATTCGATTTGTCAAGTATTTTAACATAATTAACATGTAGCGGATTTCCTGCCATCTAGGGGAGGGGTGGGGACTAGGGGGAAAAAATTTGTAAAGGAAAGCATTGTAAGGGTTAATGTTGAAGAATTACCCATACATATGTTTTGCAAATAAAAGTTTTAATTTAAAATAAATAAATAAATTTTGCTCACCCAACCTGTATCACTGATCATTTTTTTCTGTTTTTTAAAATCCATACCAAATAGTTTTGGCAATTATTTCTTTATAATAGAGTTTGGGATCTGATAATCCTAGACCTTTCCTACTTTTTTTTTTTCCCTTTTTTTCTTTTAAATATTTTCTTTTTTTTTTTTTTTTTTTTGCTTAAGATTGAATTTACCATTATTTTGTCTAGCTCTATAAAGTAACTACTTGGTAATTTGACTGGTATAGCATCAAATCTGTAAGTTAATTTGGGTAATCTTAATTGTGTGTGAGTGTGCGTGTTTAGCCAGGACCCAGACATAAACAATAATCATCTCTCTCATTTTAATTGTCTTTATTCCTGTTAGAAATGCACTCTTGATACTGAAAATCAGATATCTAGGAAAATTTATTAAAGAAAAAGCTTAAGGAGTCATTTTAATGTTTCTGGTCAGAAAGTGGCTCCCTACTTCTTAGGGATGAGGGAACCCTGAGCACAGAAGCAGGGGAAGTTTTTATACTTCTTAGTTTGGAGCATTTCCTCCCTTCAGAGACTGGATTGGTCCATTACTTTCTGGGTTACAATCTTTCTGACATACCTGCTATGTTTCCCCCTAAATATATATGAACATGTTCCCCCTCTATCATCATATATTTCATGTCCAAAAATGGTGGAAAATTCCTCCTACAGGGTGTGTGTTTAATATTCAATTAGCCTATTAAGCAGGCACAATAATGATTTGGTCCTCAGGTCATTGACCCCAACTAGTTTGGGCTAGATCTGCTATAATCTTAAATTTGTAGTTCTCTCAAAACAAAACTCTTTCTGAATGGCCGAATCCACTTGTACCTTCCTAGCCTCTCAATTCCTTGTTTGCTCAAGGCTTCTATCAATCACTTAATTATTCTGTGGAATTTTAACCTTCCTTAACCTCTCACAATCTGAAAATCTCTTGGTGGTACTTATTATCCTATACTACTTTGAAACTTTCATTGTAGAAATCCAACTTTTTGGTATTTCTCCACATTGTAAAGAAATTTTTGTAGTTTTATTCAAGTCCCCTTGGAAACTCAGTTCCCCAATGGTTTGTGTATTTTGTAGTTATTTTGGATGAAAATTATTTTTTCTATCTTTTCCCAATTGTCTATTTTGCTTATAACATACTACACACATGTTACATATAAGTTGTGTAAAAGATATTGCTGAGGAAGTGCATGGCTAGATTGACTGATCATGCAGCAAGTCCATGAGGCAAGAAACAGACAGACCAAGTGGTACATTTACTATTTCTAGCATATTGCAAACATAGGAACACCTCTGTTAACTTAGTAATATGAACAAGTGTTGTGTTGGAAGTCAGTGATGATCCTATAGTTCTATTCCGTGATAGATTTCCAGTGGAGGATTTGTGAAAATTCCTGTGTAAGAATAATGCAATATAAGAATCAGAATTAGAATTATAGAATATCGGAATTAGAAAGAGTTTCAAAAACCTTCTAGTGCAACATGTACATGAATAAGAAATTTATTCCAAATGTCACTGTTGAGTGGTCATTCAACCTTTTCTTGAATAATGATAGTGATGAAGATGATGGTGATGATAACAATATTAATAGCTAACATTTATACAGTAGTTAGTGTGTGCCAGACACTATTCTAAGCACTTAATAATGAGAGGAAATCTCCTATCACTAGGAAAGTTGTAATTATTAAGAAGCTTTCCCTGACACTGAGCCTAAATCTGGCTCTGCAAATTCTATACATTGCTTCTAATTTTCAGAACAAGTCTAGTTTGTCTTCTACCTGTAACTCTGCAAACATCTGAAGATTTATGCATTATAAATACTTGTTGAACTAAATTAATGGTTACAATTCTGTGATCTCATCAGTGTGAGTATTCCCTTCACTATTAGAGATAGTAAGCCCTTTGAACCTACTTATCTTGCCCTTTTTATGCATGTTTCCTGACATTCTCCAAAGATCATCTACCAAATGTAGTGAAGACCATTCTTTTTTTTTTTAAGTTTTTCAAAGAATTTTTTTATTAAAGCTTTTTAATTTTCAAAACATATATATGGATAATTTTTCAACATTAACCCTTGCAAAACCTCGTGTTCCAATTTCCTCCCTCTTCCCCCCACCCCCTTCCCTAGATGGTAAGTAATCCAATATATGTTAAACATGGTAAAAATATATGTTAAAATCAATATATGAATACACATTTATGCAATTATCTTGCTGCACAAGAAAAATCAAATAAAAAAGAAAAAAATGGAAGGAAAATAAAATGCAAGCAAATAATAAGACCATTCTCTTTTTTTCCCCATATTTCATGAATAACAGTGCAGCATTTGGGTTACCTATTTGTTTTCCCTCACCCTTATTACATGACTGGTTTACTTATGGAGGAAGGAGGTAATAATGTATTTTATGCCATGTCTTACAAACAAGTAATAGTTGATTATGTGCTGCAGTCTATTTATATCTACCTTGACCCTTCTCATTAGCTTTTAGGTCACCTGAAATTCTTATTTTTGCATCATTTAGAGCCATATAGCATCACCAGGAGAATCAACTGCTTTCTAATCATGGCATAATCATCTTACACTCATAAAGTTGACTATTTTTAAAGTCTCAAATTTGTTTAATTCTTGGGAGAAATTAATATTTTTCTTTGAGGCTTTGGATATAGCAGTTTTGATTTTGTTGTCTTCTGAGTTTGTGTTTTGATCTTCTCTGTGACTACAGAAATTTTTTATGGTCATAATTTTTGTTGTTATCGTTTGCTTATTTTTCCACTTTCTCTCTCTACTTCTTTACTTTTAACTTTATATTAAAGTTGGGCTCTGCTCTGGGAGTGAAGGGGGAACTGTCCCAAACTTCAGGTTTTTTGTGCAATTGTTTTCAGATTTTGTTTGGGGGTGGGGAAGAGGACGGGAGAGGTCTATAAGCTTCCAAGATGGTATGATCTAAGAAAAGTTGTGTTTCCTTCTCACCTGGCCTATGCTTTAGTCTGTGAGTGATCACAAGCACTCTTTTTTCATCCTTGGAACTGTGACCAGTGTCCTGGCTCCCCTACTTGTGTTCTTTCTTGCTCTGGGAATGCAACTTGGATCTGAGTATGGGAAATGCAACAGAGTTCTCTACCTCGTGCCAGCAAAGAAACCCTGTAATCTTCTTTTAACCAGTTGTCCAACCCCTTTTCTGTCTGTGGGTTGAGAGCTCTGGACATGGCTACTGCTTACTACTAATTCTGTTACCCTCAAGGTCTGCTGTTGGTTTCCTGTGGTGAGGTCTATGTTGGTGCAGCTCACACTGGACTGCACTAAACTTTTACCCTGGTGCAACAGATCTTTCCCTAAAACATTCTAAGTTGTCTTGCGATAAAAAATTGTTTCACTCTGTCCTTTTGTGGGTTCTGTCACTCCAGAATTTGTTTTGAGGCATTATTTAAAGTTTTTGGAGAAGAATTTGAGAAGGCTCAGGCAAGTCCTTGGCTTTTCTCCACCATCTTGGCTCTGCCCTTCATAATAGGTATTTAATAAATGCTTGTTGATTGACTGGTTTATATCCTAATCTTGATGAAGTCAATCTGGAACTATGAGATCACTACTTAGCTTTTTTAGGAATCTGAGAACTTTATGAAAAATCAACCTAATGAGCATTAATTACTGAACTATTTATGATATTACAAATTTTCTTCCTATATTTATTAATGTGTGTGTACATTGTTTATATAATTGTATAGGTAAACACTTTTTTTCTTTTTTCAACTTAAAGTTATGCCATACAAACTTTCCATATTTTCATTTAGTGCATGTAGTTGTCACTGTTAACAGTATTCCATCAAGTTAGCATACTATCATTTATTTGGAATAAGGGCAATTTTAGACAAGTCCATTTCTGTCATGACTAAAAAGTATAAGAGGTAAAATTAGGAGGTTAGAATAGAGGTCTTCTCAAGTGCTTTTCCATTCATGTGGTCTATAGAGTTTAATTTAGCAGGAGAGTCTTTACTGAAAGAGCTTATAGCAGAATATTATGATCTATCTGATACTATATTTCAAATTGCACATTTGCAATTTTTTTAACCTATAGTAGATTGCTTGCTATTTAGGGGAGAGGGGAGGGAGGGAGGGAGAAAAATTTGGAACACAAGATTTTACAACGGTTGAAAACTATCCTTACATGTATTTGGGGAAAAAATTTAAAAATAAAATCCTCCCCAAAATTATACTTCAAAGTGATCGCTTTTTAACAAAAGACTGTGGCCTTCAACACAAATCTCAGTTTAAATAAACTAATAATGAGATATTTTACCCAGACCTCAGAAATAAAAAAGAATGCAAAGGATATGTCCATGAAAGTTGAGGAAGTGCATGGAAAAAAAGAGTTACTTTTGAAATGTTGGACTTAATTGGTAGAAATATAACACTAAATGGACTTATGCCAACCATTCCTCAGTATCATAGACTACAAAGATGCCTTTTTAGAAAGTGAAAAAAATTTCCACATGTTTCAGATATATTTAAGCTAATATGACTTTACTGGGCTTTACTATAAATTCCTGAATACAATCCAATAAAAACATATTTTTTGAAGTTTGTAAGTAAATCTACAAAAAAGTTACAGGGTAACCCTATACTTTAATTAATAGAAAATAATCTTTTTGCAGTAATATGACTTACTTAACTTGTTAAAGAAGTTATAGTGGAAAGAGCACTGGAATGAGAGTTGGGAAATTTGGGTTCTCTACCTGGCTTCAGCTGATTTGCATCCCTACACCTCTTTTCTAATGAATGGACTTGATGAATTAGCTTCATGACTTTGAGCAAATATTTTAACTTCCTCAAAGATCAAATTTCTCTTTAACAAGATGAGAAGATTGAACAAAATGCTCTGGAAGATGTTTTCCAGCTTTAGTTTGATGAGTCAAGATCTATGCAGGGTTAGTGTGTTGTGGAAACTGGTGCACTGGGAACTAGCTTGAAGTGGCTGATTTTTAGCATAAGCATTTATATCTCAGAAACAGGTAAACAGGGCTTGTTTTATTGATTGTCTAGAATTAGGAAAGTGATTTGGAAAAAATATTAATCTATCAGAATAAAATTTAAATGGTATGGGATATATACCCTCCCATCCCAGAGAACCAGTTGTTAAATGTTCATAGATCTGTTTGAGAATTTGGTGAATTTTAGAACCCCCTTCTCAGAATAACATTTTTAAATGCATAATATAATATATATGAAGTCTTTCCTTTGTAACTCTATGTACACAGGATTACAATATATTATGTTGACATGGATATAGGATTACAAGGGAAAAACTTTATGTGTAATACTGGATAGAGAGATGAGCTTGGAATCAGGAAGACTCATCTTCATGAGTTCAAATCTGGCCTCAGCCACTTTGAGTCTGACTCTGACTCAGACTGAGAGCTGACTCTGGGCAAGTCATTTAACTAACTGCTTCAGTTTCTTCATCTATAAAATGAGCTGGAGAAGAACATGGAAAATCATTCCAGTATCTTTGCCAAGAAACCCCCCAATTGGACAAAAAAGGTTGGATATGACTGAGGAAACTACTAAACAATAAACAAATATCCTTAAGGAGCTTATATTCTAATCGAGGCATTGACAATTATGTTCCCAGCTTGTAAATCAGTGTTGAGGGAGGTTCTGTTGAGGAAGGTTCTGTCTCAGTCTGCAGCTTTTATATGACCTGTTGTCCATCCCATAGCAGGTTGCCCCTTACCTGTAGCAGGTCATCGCCTTACCTAGTAAGCATCAAGTACAGTGGGTACAGTGTTGAGCTTAGAATCAGGAAAACTCATCTCAAAATTAGCACCTAGTCACTTCTTCCACAATCCAATCCAATCCAACAAGCTTTTAATAATTGAATGCCGTTATTGAAAGTTAGGTTAACTCCATGATTCATAGGACAGCTTACAATTCCTTTCATTTATTCTCTGCTAGGATGTGAGTTACTGCTGTGAACAGTGATTTTTAGCCAGTATTCATGGTAGAAATATTAAGAAACAAGACCCATTGCAGATTTGAGATTGTGAAGAAAATTGATTATCTGCCTGTATCAGAGAATATTAGAAATACTGTCTTAATGCTGTCTTGGGAATCATGTGAGAGAAGAATAGGACAACAGACAGATTAAGTTTTTAGAATAGAGAGATGTAAATTAGCCCATGTCATGAGACAGGCCTTCAAGTAAATACAAGAGAAAAATAATCATAAACAGATAGCTTATGTCAATCCTTGCTGATTAATGCAGTCAGCCAAGGAATATTGGAAGAGAACCCCAGAGTTAGGAAGATAATGCTTGTTGGTATTAATACAATCAACTCCACTGATAACACATGTGATTATAACAAGAATTTTGTGAACAAAACCAGATTGTCCTAACTTCAGATTTCAAGTACATTTTTAAAAATTTCTAATAGACTGAAATTCTGGAGAGGAGAGATGCTTTTGTTCATTTACAGACTTAGCTTTAAGCACTCATCAAGGAGGGAAATCAATGAGCAATGCTGGCAAATGTCCATAACGAAATGGCAAAGCTACAGATATTTCTTCCTCTTATAGGAATAGCTCTGAATTCTTCTTTGAGAATATCTTCCCAAGATAACAAGAGATATATGTTTTTTCAGATAAAGATTCCAGAACCATCAAATGTTGGTGAGCTCATTAATCAGTGAATGTTAACAGTCATAAGACTTATGCCTTGGCCAAAGCCACATTCATTACTCTCCATAGTGAATTTCATCTGTCAAGTTCTTGTGAGTGCTATAGTGCCAAATATTTTAAAAGTAAATACCACATGCCATGGTGGAATTACTCAGAAGAGCTAATTTCAACAACAGCAAAAAAGCATCTTAAAGTTTTAGCCACAAGGAATCATAGTATCATAGATTTAGACCTGGAAAGGACCTTAAAGGTCACCTACTCTCATCTGCTTATTTTACAGAGAAGGAAGTGAGATCCAGAAGGGTTAATTGATTTGCCTAAAATACTAGAGACAGTAATTGCCAGAATTAGTATTTTAATAATCCCAGTCCTCCTATTCCAAATGCAACACTCCTTCCAAATCCAATACACCATGCTATACTGTCAAAATGCCTCTAGTTGATTAGTTACATAATCCTCACATTCTCCACAGTTCAGCATTATATGTCGAATATGTATGAAAAACAATATTTATAGCTAGTTTCCAGAAATTGGAAGCTAAAGATGAAGGGTATCTTCTTATTAGGGAATGACTAAACAAATTGTGCTATGTGGATATAATGGATTATTACTGTGTCATTAGAAATTATGGCATGGGACAACTTCAGAGGAAGTTGAGAAGATTTTTATAAATCAATGTAGAATGAAATGAGCAGAACTAGGAGGATAAATGTTATGATTATAATAACATTACAGAGAAAAACAAATTTTAAGACAAATTTAGGACAAAATTTCATAACTGTGATCAATGTAATGATAGGCCACAAGTCCAAAAGAATGAAAATGAAATATTCCTCTTACATACAGAGAGGTGATGAACTTAAAATGTATAAAAAAGATACACATTTTTTAACATAGCTAGTGTGGGAATTTGTTTTCCTGGATTATGTAGCTATTTATTGTGAACTTTATTTTTCCGCATTTCTTTTTTATTTTAACTTGCTCAGTGTGGGACAGTTAGAAAGACTTATTAATGTATCCCCTAAAAATGATGACTGATAAATATATTTCTAGTTAATAATGATGAATAGTTAGATGGTGTAGTGGACAAGAGCACTATTGTGGTAGTCTTAGGAGATTGAGTACAAATACTGGTCAAGGGGCAGCTGGATGGCACAGTGGCTAGAGCACCAGCCCTGGAGTCGGGAGAACCTGAGTTTAAATGTGCCTCAGACACTTAATACTCCCTAACTCTGTGATCCTGGGCAAGTCACTTAATCCCAGTTGCTTTGCCAATCTCCCCCACCCCCAAAACAACAACAACAACAACAAAAACCCAATCAAAAACAAATATTGGTCAAATCATGTAATTTTTGTGTGCCTCAGTTTCCTCATTGTAAAATGAGGATAATAATAGCACCCATTTCCCTGGGTTTTTGTGAGGGTAAAAATCAGATAATATTTGTGAAGTGTTTTGCACACAGCAAAATGTTATATGAATGCTATTATTAGTTATTATTAATAATGCAATTAAATAAATGTAAATTACATTTATAGAACACATTCATGTATAATAT
>JAJPUD010000322.1:440215-451364 GCA_023553655.1 Myrmecobius fasciatus
CTTTGACCCTCTCAGCAATACTGTAAGGTAAATAATGCACCTATGTACCTAATCTTACACCCAATTCTTAGGAATTCTCTTACACTCAATTTCTTAGGAAATTGAGTTTCAGAGTATACTGACTTGCCAAAGGTTACATTTTTTTGTAAATGATGGAGTTGGAATGAAAGCTTCTTCTTTCTTTCTCTTGTAGAGCAGATAAGTGAGGCAGAGCTGTTCAAAGTTGTCAGCCTTACTCTTCCAGAATCATTGAAGAATGGTAAAGATAAAAGTTAAGACTGGTCAGGGATACAATAGGTGATGTTGACCTTTCTAAATTAGGGTGTTTCCCAGGTCTAAATTTTTCTGAGGCAATACCCATTCAATGATTAAGAGTTGGGTAAGAATTGAGATAATGGCTTGATTTACTATTACAAAAATGTTAATCAGGGAAGGGGAGTTTCAGGCCAGAACAGAAAACAATTAGAATTTACCCTCTAAGCCTCACTTAAATCCAAATAACTTGCACATCAAGACATCATTCTTGTGGTCGTTGGGACTCATCTAGAAAGGACAAACATCATCATCATCATCATCATCAACAAAATACAGCAGCTCATAATTATATTCAATAATCTCAAGAAACACTTTATCTTTTCTTCCAGCTTTTAGCCATGTGATGCATTTGTAGTTTTTGAATTCACTTAACCTTGTTCCTTTTATGTCAAAGTGAAAGAGCCTTAAAATAGCTCTGAAAACCATAGACCTGATAGTCCCCAATCATATTCTCAGATCCCACTCAGTTTTCTCTTCACTGATCCCGGAACTAAGGTAATGTGTTTGGGGCTATTATAACTGGAAAGGGAGCAGTAGATGCTCTAGCTTAGGGATGGTGGGCATGCAATGTGGGGACAATAAGATTTCTGTCCTTTTAAGGACCAAAGGTATGGGCACCTTCAGCCTTACCTCTATATTATACTTAGAACATTGTGGGTGGTCCATAATTTTTAGGAAGAAAAAAATAATACATTTTGGTATAGTGGAAGTAAGGAAGGCTTAACAGTCAGAAATATTTGGGCTCAAGTCCATCTTCTGACATATACTAATAGTGTGCTATTGAGCAAGTAACTTAATCTTTAAGTGTGCCCAGATTATTCCTTTAAACCAGAAGTCACAAATGTCTATATGGAGTGATGGGATTCACACCAAGAGAAGTCCACACATAAATAAAATCACAGGCCTGGAACAAACAGATGATAATAATAACTGGGAACATTTCACTTAGACACAAAATATAGAAATACCTTATCTAGAAGTGACTTACCGAATAATCTTAACTACTGATTGAAAACACAACTGAGGAGTAGAAAATAATTAAAGAGAATTGCTGAGTAGCTGAAATAGACATAAGGTCTTAAAAACAAAGTCTTTTAAAGCCAAAGCAATAAAAGGGATTGTCAGTAAAAGGGATTGTCAATATGGCTTTTGTTGATGATGTTTTAAGGAGCAGATGTAACAGAAAATAGCAAAATAAAAACACTTTTTCTAAGCCAAGATTTTGTGGACAACTTTCAATGATTGGGGTGATTGGCAAACACATTTCAGGAGACAAGAGACTAGAATTATTAATGATTTTCTACTGGGGCTACTTTAAGACTTATACCACATTCAAGATGCTTACTTTTCAAACAAATCATTTTTATATGTGTTCTTACATTTTAGTGCTTCATTCATGACATTGAAGTTAAGGCTGTGTGAACATTCCCTAAATAAAAATTTTCATTTATATTGTTTTCTAATAATTCATCTCTGCCAAAATTTGGCATTTCTTATCTTAACAATCCAGAATAGACTGCTTCAAGAGGCTCTGTCTCCTAAAAAAGCCACTTGATAAAGTAACAGTTTTTTTAATATATAGGAAATAAAGGCAGTGAAGGCACAGATGTGTTGTCTGTCATTGATGTTCCTGTGACTGGCCATTGTTATTAATTTCCCCCTCTCCTCAAAACTCCTTTTAATTCCTTCCTGTTTTAATGCCTTCCTTTAAAATTTAATTGTTATGAAGTAATCTTAGTCTTAGTGCCAAATCTTTTATCAAATATAAAGACTCAAATGAGAATGCCCTACACAAATACTAAATGGGATGTTGGCAGGCGCATACATACAACATACAGGAAGACATAGTGGTTGGCAGTAGGAGGGAGGAGGTCAGACTATGAAACAAATCTCCTTAGAAGCTCTTTCCTTGTCTTCTTAAACTAAAAGTAAATAGTATTGGAAGTAAGGAAATAGATACTCTCATTTTTCCAGTATAGTAGGTACTATCTTTCCTATACAAATCTGACGTGATTGAATCCATTAAGGCAGAATGTGTGTTTCAATTTATTTTTTCATTGATCACATTTGCCTCCCTTAAAATCCTACTCTATTCTTATCTAGGTTCACAACCTAACAGTCATTCTTAATTCTTTATCCTTATCCACCATATATAAGGTATAGTCAAGTCTTGACAATTCTAAACTCCTTGATGTGTCTTGTATCTGTCTCCTTTCTACTCATGTAGACTTATCGAATAATTTTAACTATTGTCAAGTAGTTTAGACTCATCCCATCTGAATTGGACTATACCAGTAGCTTCTTAATTAGTCTCCTGGCTTCTAGTGTCTCCCCTTTCCAATCTATCCTATACATTGCTGCCAAAGTGATCTTTCTTAAGCACAGTGCTGACCAAATAATTTTTCTGCTCAAGAAGCTTCAATGGCTCCTTACAATCTTTGGGATAAAATGCAAACTGTTTTGTTTTGTATTTAAAATGTTCCATTTGCAAGATACTGATTGAGGTGAGGTCATGGTACAAAGAGAAGTTAATTGTTTTATAAGGTCATCATGCCATGATCTTATTAGTTAAATGAGATTAATATCTCATTAATAGCAAATATTACTAAGCTTTTTAGATGAACTGGAAAAAGTGAGAAGTTAAATAAATTATTATTGAACATATCATCTGCCATCATTTATTGTGAATGCTGCGTTGAAGGACACATAATTAATATGTCATGAGAATTTGGGTTTTCAGCTATGTGCTCATTGGCAGCCCAATGTAGTGGGAAAAAAAATCTATATAGTAAGAGGTTCTGAGTTCAAATTCTTGATCATCCTCTTACTGTGTCCTTGGGGAAGTTGCCTAAGTTCTTAAGGCCTCAGTTTTATCATTCTCACCCCGAAGATTATACTTACGGTCTAAAACTATGATTTTATACACTCTGTCCTCTTTTAGCTGCTATTTCTTTGCTAATATTTGTAATCTATTTTCAATATTATTAAAGTTTGAGTGATTTGGATCACTTTCAAACTATTTCTTTTTTCAGTTTTACTTGTTTTGTTCTTTTAAAACTGACTACTAACAGATTTCAAAAGATACTACCAACTTGTAATAATGCAAACAATTTGATACTGATTAGGAAATAGAGATGCCTACAAATGGAATCAAGTACATTCATAACCCACAGAAGTAAACAAACACAGTAGTCCAGTGTTTGATAAACCCAAAGATAACTACTGGATGAAGAATTCATTATTTGACAAAAGCTGTTGAAAATAAGCTGGCAGAAACTAGCTATAGTCCAACTTCTCACACAGTATATAAAGCTAAACTCCAAAGACACATGTTAGACCTAAAGGATGGCTTCATAAGCAAATTAGAAGAGCAAAGAAGAAATCAACTTTTCAGATCCATGGAAAGGGAAAGAATTTGTGATCACATAAGGGATAGAGAGACATACAAAAAATAAAAATGTACAAAGAAAACTAATGCAGCTAGAATTAGAAAGAAAACATAATTGGTGCAAAATGTTTGCATTTGCTTTGAGAAGGATCTCCAGTGGGATCATGAAGAGTTAGACATGATTGAAAAAAAAAAAAAAGAAATACAACTGAACAACAACAAACAAAATCAAGAGCCGTGTGGAAAAAAAAAATATTTCCAAGTAACTGATAATCAAAGAAACAAAAATTAAAACAACTCAGGTTCTACTTCATAGCCATCAGATTAGGAAAATTGATCCCAAAAATTAAAATGACAGATATTGGAAAAGTTGCAATAAAATATATATTAATATACTATTAGTGGAGCTATTAATTCATATAGCCATTCTGAGAAAAAAAAAAACAAACAAACTTTGAAATGCCCCCTAAGTCACTAAACTGTGCCTATTCTTTGACCCTGAGCATCAAAGAACTGGACAGTAAGGGAATGCCCATTAATTAGGAACTAGCTAAACAAATTATAGTATGTAAAGCTAATAGAATAATATTGTGATGTAAGGAATGATGGAAAAAAAGTTTCAGAGACCTGGAAGACTTTAATAAGTGAAGCAGAATCAGGAGAATGACATATACAAATAACACTGTAAAAACAAACAACTTCAAAAGACTTAAGAACTCTGAACTCAATAACTAATCATGATTCTACATGATCAATGGGTAAAGCATGCTCTCCATCTTCTGAAAGACAAATGATGGATTCAGAATGCAGAATGAGACATCTATTTTTGGACATGCCAAATGCAGGAATTATTTTTGCTTGACAATGTATATTTGTTACAAAGAGTTGTTTTTCTTCTTACCAGCACTAAGGAAAGTAAGCAGGTTTTTCTTTTTCCTTTCTTTCCCAACTAACAGTTCCAGGAGGCATTTGGGGCAGGGGGGTGGGGAAGGGTGACAGATAATTGGGCACTAGTGCCCAGAATGCTTGATTCAATTTCTTGCTGTTTACTTTATTAATTTTTTTTCCTCTGTGATTTCATGAATCATCTGATTTAGTCTAACATAGAATACTTGGAGTGGGATTCAGAGCTGCAAATTTGAATAGACTAAAAGAAAAATAATAATGTGAACTTGCTTGTAGCTCAGAGGAATGTCACATAATATAAGGTCCATACAATGCTACATATAAGTTAAGATTTTCTTTGAAGTTCATTTTTCCTATGCTAATCTGGGCCATTTTTTCAATAATTCAGTACTTTCCTACATGCCTTGTTATTGTTGTAGGGTTGGTGCTAGCTAAAGAAAAGTGATAACTAAAAAGTCAAAATTTTTAAAAAGTTACTTGGGAATAATACACTTATTTTTTCTTGATCTTTTATTTAGTTGTTCCATATATATTTTTAAATTTTTTTTTTCCTGAGGCAATTGGGGTTAAGTGACTTGCCCAGGGTCACACAGCTAGGAAATGTTAAGTGTCTGAGACCAGATTTAAACTCAGGTCCTCCTGACTTCAGGGCTGGTGCTATTCACTGTGCTACCTAGCTGCCCCTATTCCTTATATTTTCTATCTAGGACTAAACATCTTTCCTTCAAGATTCTAATAAAATATAGCTAAAACTGTAACACATCAATTGACAGCATGCCTAAACAAATCCAAAAAATGAGCTGAAAAATACTCTTCTTCTCTTCCTGCAAATACTGATGTTTTTCCATTCATTGGTGTCTGTTTAATAGTGGAATGCTTATCTAGAATGTGATTAGGAGACTGTATGCACTCCAGGAAGTAATGGTGTATTGAATCTAGCTTGTAAGTAGATGAAAAAACACACCCAAGGGAACACTGAAAAAAGGAAAAATTCTTATGTCAGAAAGTTTCACTAGAGAAAGTACTCCCACCATTTCATTGCCATTATTAACCACTTTGCTCTTCCATGTTCATCAGACTGTCAATTAACTAATGCCCACAATGGAGTGGGCAAAGCATAGTCAGCATATCCAGGTCCAGATGTAAATTTTAGGACTTAAAAGAAAATCCTAGTTGTAGATGTTGGCCATCACCTGACCCAACCACTTCTTCATTTACATATGAGGAATGTAAGACCCAAAGAGGTTAATGCTATTGAATTAAAGTGACACAGTTAGTTAGTGGTTCCAGAGATTGGTTTCCTGAACCTAAAGATGTGCTTCTCCTAGGCCATATTGTCTCATTTAGGGAAAGAAAATGCATTTGTTTGCTCTAGTAGTAATTTACTCATTATTTTTAGGTAAAAGTGTCATTTGAAAAAAGGAGAAAAAAAGAGACTGTTAGATCAGCTAAGAGTTTTCCTTTAAGGTTCACCAACACTCCACTTCTAAACAGTATTGCAAGTTTTATAGTCATCACTTCCTCCATGAAGTCTTTCTCTATTCCCTCAGCTGTTTAGTGTTTTCTCCCTCCTTAAATTAGCTTATCCTCTACTTAACTGTGTAACTGTTCAAATGAAAATTTAATAAATTTTAAAAATTTAATAAAACCACTAAGTTCCAAATGAACATTAATCATAATCATTAATATTATAAGTAATCATTAACAAATATCAACTTATTAAATAATGAACATCATTATTTAATAATTATTAATATTGTTTGTTGTTATTATAGGTAGGTAGTAGAATGGGTGGAATATTGATAGGAGAAAGACCTCAGTTCAAATCCTGTTTTACATATTTACTAGCTACATGACACACAATAACTTGACTCTAACATAGTGATGTCATTTTGGTCCTCTTTGAAAATGAAGAACAATCAATCAACCAATGATCCTGGGCAATTGTCTTAACTTCTCCCAATTTCTTCATAACATGGGAAGAATAAGAGTGCTGATTTCATGGGGTTGAAGTGAGGATCAAAAGCTTTTATACATGTTAGCCATTATTATGTATTCATCATCATTATCACTGTTTTATAATTATTTTTATTATTATATCCCAGTAGAATTTCCATCTTGCAGCTCTAGGGTGGAGACTGATTTTTACTCTTGGCGTTGTGCTCTAGCACCTAGTACAGTGACCTACACATAGTAGATGCATAAGTTTTTGCTGAATTGAACTGAGATTTAACCTTGGCCTAAGTTGGCGAGAAGACAGCCCTTTTCCTAGAAAACTATTTGTCTCATGCACCTCTCCATGTGGACCTAATTTTCTCCCTTCCCCAAAGTCCTCTTTTTCTGTTTTCTCTTAAAGAGAGAATTAAAGTGCATCTCTACTATGGGGCAGGTTGTCAAACTCAGCCAGGATATTAAAAAACTTCAGCCAACTATCTTTTCAGCAGGAATATTATCTTAGAACTGGGAACTGTCAACTGACTAGCCTGCAATTAATGTAATTGTTTATGCAGTGTATGATGTAATATTGTAGTGATTCTAATTGTAACTAAACTGTCTTTGTTTACGAAACCTATTTCCCTCAAGTACAATTCATTCCATGTTTGCAGCACATCCTAGGCTAAGTTTTCTGTTTCAGTTTGGCTCATAACATAGGATACAATGTTAGAATGTACACAACAGAGGGATGAAGCTAAATATATGTGGTTTGGTTTAAATGCAGCAGATACAGTACATACTTGGAGGTTCTGATCACTTTTGTCTTGTACAAAGTCAAAAAACTTTTGGAAAGCCCCAGGAGCTGCCCAAAACTTAGGACATTAGCAGGGATCACAATCTAAAAGCATTTTGTTTCACCTGGCCAAATCTCCTACAATAAATCCACAGAGCACTCAAAGTTATGTTTGTTTTTTGTATTAAGATTTTGCTAAAATTCATAGCTTCCTTGAATTTGGCAGGAGCTAGAAATAAAAGACAAATGATATTCAGGCTATCTGAGGTGGATTGATATATGGAACCATTGGAACTCCTTACTACTTCTTGAGATTGAGGTTCTTTTTTATGAAATCAGCTCTTTAGTTCCATGGATCGCCAGTCCCTCTTGCCCAGTGGTCAAGGGTTAAGTGACAGGGTCACACTCTTTTGAACTCAGGTCTTCTGACTTCAGGCCCAGAATTCTATCCATTGAACCAACTACACAGAATGTGTAGAATTTAATCATACAACCTGAGTTCAAATTTCTGGCTCCTGATTCAGGAATTCTCAGACTCCTAAACTTGTGAGATTACTGACAGGCCTAGAAATGTCCATTTATTAAGATAGAGATTTGATGATCTGGGTTCAGGAAAACAAATATGAAATAGAACATAATTAAAAGTAAAATTGGTCACTCAAGAATATAAACAATATGCAAGTTCAGAGAATCAGGGATTCCATGTGGGTTGGAGCAGTTGGGAAAAGTTTCATGGAGGAAGTAAAACTTAAGCAGGTTTTGGAAGGAGGGGTTGAATTCAGAGGGATATAGAGACAGAGAGAGGGTATATGAGTGATGTGAGATAAATTATAGCTAAAAAGGAGGAATAGTGACTGTGAAGGAATTTATTTATGTTTAACATAATTATTTTGTTAAATTATTTAAATTTATTTAACCTGCAGTTTGGTCTTAATTCAAAATAATCTGGCCTCTTTTAAAAGACTGGATGTTGAATCGTTCACTTAGACATTGTTTGTATTTAGAGGAGATGAGGTTAATTAGTTCCAGCTGGAAAAGAGTGATATCATAGGTCTATTCTAAAAGGTAAATAAGAATGAAAAATGAATGGAACTTATTTTAAGTTGGTCCAGAAGTGAGGTTCTCTCAGAAAGAAAGATGAAGGGGAAGAAGCTATTCTGAGAATTAGGAAAG
This sequence comes from Myrmecobius fasciatus, assembly GCA_023553655.1. Taxonomy (NCBI): domain Eukaryota; kingdom Metazoa; phylum Chordata; class Mammalia; order Dasyuromorphia; family Myrmecobiidae; genus Myrmecobius; species Myrmecobius fasciatus. The sequence continues at coordinate 448,726 of JAJPUD010000322.1, forward strand.
AATGGCATTAGAAAAGGTCAAGATATCATGTCTCTTAGTAACTTAAGCAGTAAAGCAGACTTGAAATTTGTATTGATTAAAATGCCTTCAATGAGCATAAGATACAGAATATCACAGTAACTTTAAGAAGAGACACAATATAGTTTTTGTAATTATAAATTTTTCTCTTTTTGTTCTTTACTTGGTATTTAGTAGATTTATTTATTTTTGATATCTTAAGACTGCATAAAAATTAATAAATTTATGTGGCATAAATAAATCTCAGGGAAATATCACAAAACTTAATATTAGATTATCTTATTTATATTAATTATAATTTTATATAAACAGTTTACTTTTATATAAATAATTACTATTAATGCTACTTATTTATATTGCTATATTTCCACTAATTTATATTAGGAATGAAAAATTAAGACTCCTAGAGAAATATCACACCAGTGTTAATTCTATAGGTTTTTATTTCAGTGTTATTCGATCAGCAGGATGATTTTAGAGAGGCTTGAGGAGACTTATATGAACTAATGCTAAGTGAAATGAGCAGAACCAGGAGATCATTGTACACAGCAACAACAAGATTATATGATGATCAGTTCTGATGGACATGGCTCTTTCCAATAATGAGATGATTCATATCTTGTTCCAATAATCTTGTGATGATGAGAGCCATCTACACCCAGAGAAAAGATTGTGGGGACTGGGTGTGGACCACAACATAGCATTTTCACTCTTAAAAATTTTCAGTGTTATTAATACTGGTTTGATATTTCCCTAGTAGTCTTAATTTTTCCATCCTAACCAAGCACCCCTAAATTGTACTGCTTGATATATTATCCAAACAATATGAATTGCTAAATGATAGGTAACTGGAAAGGTTATAACTTTGAGGAAGACATTTTTAAAAATCCCCTTTGAGACAATATGCAAGCAATGAGGAGAAAGTTATGAAAAGAAATGTAAAGCTATACTGAGAAGCTTAAGGTTGATACAATAGACCATAGGGAACCATTTCTCTCCTGAATAAGATGGTGACTTGAAAGTAAGGACCTGTGAATATATTTTGTCAAGGTTTTTCTGGTGAGTATTTGCATAACTTTCAAATGATCAAATCTATTTTTTTTTTAGCTTTTTATTTGTATAACATATGTATGGGTAGTTCCCCAACCTTGATCTTTACAAAGCTTTCCAATACAAATTTTACCCCCAGTCCCCTCCCCTCCCCTAGATGGCAGGAAGTCCACTACATGTTAATATTGTTGAAATGCTTGAGAAGTTATGCAAGAAAAATCCTATCTACAAGAAAAAAAAGAATCAGAGAAAGGCAACACAATGCAAGCAAATGTCAATAGAGATCATGAAAATGTTACGTTGTGGTCCATATTTCATGTCCCTCTTTCTGGGTGTATATGGTTTTCTTCAGTGAACAACTGGAACTGGTTTGAGACAATTCTTTATTGCAGAGAGCCATGTCCATCAGAATTGATCATCATGTAATACTGTTGTTGCTGTGCATGATGGTCTCCTGGTTCTGCTCGTTTCACTCAGCATCAGCTCATGCAAGTCTCTCCAGGCCTCTCTGAAATCGTCCTGCTGGTCGTTTCTTACAGAACAATAATATTCCATAACATTCATATACGATAATTTATTCAGCCACTCTCCAATTGATGGGCATCCCTTCAGTTTCCAGTTTCTAGCCACCACAAAAAGGGCTGCCACAAACATTCTTGCACATGTGGGTCCCTTTCCCTCCTCTAAGATCTCTTTGGGATATAGGCCCAGTAGAAACACTGCTGGGTCAAAGGGTATGCACAGTTTGACAACTTTTTGAGCATAGCTCCAAATTGCTCTCCAGAATGGTTGGATCCATTCACAGTTCCACCAACAATGTATTAGTGTCCCAGCCCTCCCACATCCCCTCCAACATTCATCGTTATCTTTTCCTGTCATTTTAGCCAATCTGACAGGTGTGTAGTGGTATCTCAGAGTTGTCTTAATTTGCATTTCTCTGATCAATAGTGATTTGGAGCAACTTTTCATATGACTAGAGATGGTTTTAATTTCATCATCTGAAAATTGTCTGTTCATATCCCTTGACCACTTATCTATTGAAGAGTGGCTTGAATTCTTATATATATGAGACAATTCTCTATATATTTTAGAAATGAGGCCTTTATCAGAACCATTAAATGTAAAGATGATTTCCCAATTAGATGCTTCCCTCCTAATCTTGTCTGCATTTGTTTTTTTTGTACAGAAACTTTTTAACTTAATATAGTCAAAATTATCCATCTGGTGTTCAATTAGGAGTTCCAAGTCTTCTTTGGACATAAATTTGTTCCATCTCCACAGGTCTGAGAGATAAACTATATTATGTTCCTCTAACTTGCTTACAAAGTCCCTCTTTATATCTAGATCATGAACCCATTTAGATCTTATCTTGGTATGTGGTGTTAGGTATGGGTCAAGCCCTAATTTCTTCCACACTAGTTTCCAATTTTCCCAACAATTTTTGCCAAATAGAGAGTATTTATCCCAAAAGCTGTGTTCTTTGGGTTTATCGAACACTAGATTGTTAAGGTTAATGCCTAGGTTGTCCTGATAACCTATCCTGTGCCACTGATCCACTGCTCTATTTCTTA
>JAJPUD010000322.1:456364-541497 GCA_023553655.1 Myrmecobius fasciatus
CCCCCAAACAATACTCTACCCTTTAGATCCCCTCCCCCTGTTTTTACTCCTTTCCCCTGATTCTTTTATTTTCCCTTCTATTAGTTTGTCCCTTACTTTTCCTCCTTTCCCTCCCACTTCCCTCTAGCAACAGACAAGTTTCTATGTGAAATCAAATGTCTGATATACACTTTTAGAGCCCAACCTGATGAGAGTAAGATTTACACAGTGCTCGTCTCCCTCCCCTCTTTCTCTCAATTATATTAGGTTTTCTTTGCCTCTTCAAGTGATTTTACCTTGTTTTTACCTCCTTTTTTTTTTTAGATCTTATTTTACCACTTTTTCCCTCTTTTCCCCAGTATGACAACCTTTTCCCCTCTAGTTCTCTTTTTCATATTATCAAAGTAATATTTAGTTATTTATACCCCCAAACTTTGAGTATCCCCCTAGTAAAAATAAAGTTCTCAAGAGTCCTTTCCTTTTTACCTTTTTATGCATCTCTTGAGTTCTGTGTTTGGGTGTCGAATTTTTTGTTCAGATCCGGTCTTTTCATTAGAAATAGGTGAAATTCACCTATATCATTGAATGACCATCTTCTTCCCTGGAGGATAATGCTCATTCTAGCTGGATAGGTTATTCTTGGCTGTAATCCAAGTTCCTTTGCCCTTCGGAATATCTGGTTCCAAGCCCTTCGATCCTTCAGTGTGGAAGCTGACAGATCCTGACAGATTCTAATTATTGATCCTCGGTATTTGAATTGTTCCTTTCTAGCTGCTAGCAGGATTTGTTCCTTGGTGCTATAGTCCTGAAATTTAGCCACGATATTCCTTGGGGTTTTAATTTTGGGGTCTCTTTCAGGAGGTGATCGGTGAATTCTTTCAATGCTGATTTTGCCCTTTGATTCTACAATCTCAGGGCAGTTTTCTTTCAGGATTTCCTGGAAGATAGTGTTTAGATTCTTTTTTTGATCGTGGCTTTCAGGAAGTCCAATAATCCTTAGATTGTCTCTCCTAGATCTATTTTCTAAGTCAGTTGTTTTTCCTAGGAGATATTTCATATTTTCTTCTAATTTTTCATTTTTTTGTTTTTGTTTGACTGATTCTTCAAGTCTTAGTGAGTCATTCACTTGCATTTGTTCAATTCTTATTTTTAAAGTGTTGTTTTCTTCAGTTACCTTTTTAAGTTCCTTTTGTAACTGGCCAATTTGTTCACTGCACTCTTTTTCCACTTCACTAATTTTATTTTTCAATAGATTGGTGTCTTTTTCATATCTCTTTTGCAGAGCATCATATCCTTCTTGCAAGATACTGTATCCTTCTTGCACTGATTTCAGTTTATTTTCCCATTTATCCTCCAGCTCTCTTTTGAGGTTCTTTATGCAGTCTTCCAGAAAGGCCTTTTGAAACGGGGACCAGTGATGGTCCTTGCTGTTTTTTTCTGTATTTTTGTCTAAAGAAACCTCTGTATCTGAGGTCGTTTCTTTGCCTTGATAAAAGCTGTCTATGGTGAGAGCTCTCTTTTGCTTCTTCATCATTTTTTTTTAGACAGAGTGGATATCTCTTTAAGGTAGGGGAAAAAAAAAAACCTCGGCTGAAGACGCTTTGCCCTGGGGCACTTCGTAGAGTTGACTTAAGGTGCTGGGCCGGTGGGGGCTAGGACTAAGTCCGAATTACTCCTTAAACAAGGCAAGTCTGCCAGAACACCTGCCCCCAATCAGGGCAGAGTGTCCCGGGTGCCTCAGATAAACTCCAGGTGTTTGGAATTTGGAGTTTGGAGTTTGGAATTTCTTCCAAGATGAGCTGAGCTGAGTCCCACCCTCACTTCCGGCCTGCACAGGGGTCGTCTATTTATTTCTCTGTCCGAGTCCGACTAACCTGATATGAAGTTCTCCAGAGAGCCATGCCCAAATATTTCTGACTTCGTTGACTTGAAGATCAGTTCAGAGACTTATTTTATTGTTGATTTGAGAGAAGATCGGAGGAGAGGCAGAAAGTCACCTTTTCACTCCGCCATCTTGGCTCCGCCCCCTCCTTCCAAATCTATTTTTTTTAAAAATTTTTTCCAAAGACAGATGTTTTTCTTTTAAAAATAACTCTGAGAAGTTTATTAAAACCAAGTCATGGAAATTAGGGACAAATTGTCATCTTCACTGTGTGGATAGCCTTTGCTGGTTATTACAAGCAAAGTACCATATATCTGAGTTTGATCTGAATCCTGCAATCTCATTCTTGCCCTAAGAAGCCTGGCCCCTGATAGTGTTAATGATGGAAGGTTCATTTTCAACCTTATGAATTTTTAACATACTTTTCATATTTACTTTTTGCAATACCGCTTTTGCCTCTCAAATTCCAAATGATTTTTAAAATTTATTCATTTATTTTTATTAAAGCTTATTATTTGCAAAACATATGCATGGATAATTTTTCAACATTGACCCTTGCAAAGCCTTCTGTTCCTAATTTTTCTCTCCTTCCTCCCATCCCCTCCCCTAGATGGCAGGTATTCCAATATATGTTAATTATGTTAAAATATATGACAAATCCGATATATGTATACATATTTATACAGTTATCTTGTTGTACAAGAAAAAGTAGATCTATAAGGAAAAAAAACAAAAACAAAAAAAACTGAGAAGGAAAACAAAATGCAAGCAAACATCAACAGAAAGCATGAAAATACTATGTTGTGGTCCACACTCAGATCCCACAGGCCACTCTCTGGGTGTATATAGCTGTCTTCACCACTTGGAACTGGTTTGAATCACATCATTGTTGAAGAGAACCATGTCCATCAGAATTGATCATCGTATAGTCTTGATGCTGTGTATAATGATCTCCTGGTTCTGCTCACTTCACTCAGCATCAGGTCATGCAAGTCTCTCCAGGCCACTCTGAAATCGTCCTGCTGGTCGTTTCTCACAGAACAATAATATTCCATAACATTCATATACCACAATTTATTCAGCCACTCTCCAATTGATGGGCATCCATTCAGTTTCCAGTTTCTTGCCACTACAAAAAGGGCTGCCACAAACACTTTTGCACATGTGGGTCCCTTTCCCTCCTTTAAAATCTCTTTGGGATATAGGCCCAGTAGAAACACTGCTGGATCAAAATGTATGCACAGTTTGATAGTTAAAAAAATTTTTTTTAAAGTCAATTTAAATTAAAAATTTAAGAATCTTATGGCAGAATTAAGCTAGCTGTGCAATAAGCCATACCCTGAGGCTTCCTGGTCCACTGCTAATTCTTCAGAATTCCACCCTTTCTCCACTGATCAAATTCCTCAATTCTTCAATTCCATTAATTTAACACCCCCAGGTACTGTCTGTCCTTTCTTCTGCATCTACTGGCACTGTACTGTTTTCAGATCCTTCCTGACTTTCACCAATCCAGTCGATAGGTTTCTAGAGGCCACAGAGTAGTATTTGCCTTGCCTGCTTCCTGTTCTGTAAAGGGCCAGTATTGAATAAATCCATGGTCTTATTGACCAGAATAAGTCTGGTGCAGGTATGACTTGAGACCTACTCTCTTTTAGAGCAATGGATTCAAACCATTGGCTCACCATCTTTCTAACATTTGTAAAAACATACTTGATAAATTTAGGATAATTTTAATGAAGAATGCATACCACAGGAACAAGGCATTTCAACTATACTATTTACCCCATAACAATGAATTAAGGACATACTTGAGCTAAATACATTAGTATGATAATTTCTGATATTTACTATTGTTTCTCCTGGTACTTTGGTATTAATAAGCATCACAATTATTTACAATTCTGTTGGTATTGATGAGTATCACAATTAGGCTATTTACAATTCTGTGTTGATAAGTACCTTGGTATTGATGGTTAAGATAGATTCTGAAATGTCAAAGTATGGATTGTGCCTTAACCCTGGAAGGTATATGATATCACCTGAAGGTAGCTAATAAGATTGTAACACTAACCTAAAAGGTATAAAAACACTGGCATTCAGATTAATAAATGGAAATTACAAAGCATATTTTCTGCCTGGCCTTAGATATTCATTCACACTTTTGGTATTCACTGGAGCTGTATTCCAACAGTGTTCCTGCTTCTCACACTTTCAGCTAAAACGATAATATGAAGGAGATATAGGAGACCTAATTTCCCAGATATGCCCAGCAAAAGAAAGCCAGAGTAACAGAAGTAAAATTCTCCATCTATAGAAACTGTAGAAAGAGAGAGCTAGAATTCTGCAAAGAAGGGGGGAGAATTCATATCAAGAAAGCCAGGCAAGTCCAGATAAAAATACCAGAAACTTGTAAGTGCTGAAAAAGGAGCCATATCTGGAAAAATATGAGTAAATAAAAGGAAATACTTAATACAATAAAGAAATACTGTGGAAATGTTATTGCCCAGAGGTAATCTCAGATGACAAGAACTCTACAATGAATATAAGCCAAACTCCAAAGAAAAAAAAAATCACCAGCAGAGCTAAAAGAAATAAAGAAGAAAAAATGAAACTAGAATTGAAATAAAATCTCAAGATAAAAAAAAATTGGAAGGAGAATAAATTAATGGATTAATAAAGTAATGGATTCTCTGAGAAGTAGAATGGAACAAATGGGTCAGTTGGGTGGCTCAGTGGATAGAGTGCCAGGCCTAGACTCAGGAAGACCTGAGTTCAAATTTGACCTCAGACACTTAGTAGACTTACTATCCTGAGCAAGTCATTTATACTCTGCCTCATTCCACTAAAGATGGAAATGGTAAGCTACTCTGCATCTTTGCCAAGAAAACCCCAAATGGGATCATGAAGATTCAGATACCACTGAAATGAGTGAACAACAACAACAGACTGGAACAATCAGAACTTAATGACTCCCTGACATAATAAGAAATATTAGAACAAAGTTGAAAAAATGGAAAAATGGAAGAGAATGTAGGATATCTAGTATAAAAAATAACTGATTTAAAAAACAGGCCAAAAAATAATATTTAATAATCATTGGACTGCCTGTAAGCCATGACTAAATAAAAAACTGAATACCATGCTTGAAGAAATTATCAAATAAAACTAACTAAATTTATTAGAACCAGAAGGTAAAGTAAAAATAGAAATAATCCACTGATATATTCTGAAAGATATATCAAACTGAAAACACCCATGATTTTCAAAGTCAAATTTCAGTTTCCAATTTAAAGAACACATACTGTAAGCAGTCAGATAGAATGAATTTAATAACCAAGGAATCATGATCTCAGAAGAATAATCTACAACCACTATATGGGAAGAAAACTCTTGGAACATATTACTTCAAAAGGTCAAAAAAAAAAAAGGTTTATTTCCAAAAATAATATGTGTCATAAAACTGAGTATTATTCTATTGGATCATTAATAGAATATAGAACTTTTAAGTATTTCTCAAAAAAAGAGCTTAAATAAATATGGACTTTGAAATGCCAACAAAGGAGGCAAGAGAAAATTTAAAAGATAAATACATTTGAGTAATTGGAAAAGTTTAATTTGTTTATATTATAATAGGGGAAAAAAAAGACAAGTATCCCTTCAGAATTCCACATTATACAAAGGTCATAGAGGAACTCTAAAAATATCAAATATTAGAAACTGGGAGAAGTTTTCTTCTGTTTTATTGCTTTTAAGAGAGAAAAGAAAAAAAAGCATAAAGAATATATGTTAGGCAATAAATGGAGAATAAAGTGAGGGAACTTACTATTTCACATAATTGAGATGTGTGAGAAAGTAAGGAGACATATATGAAGGAAAGGAAAGGGGGTATAAGCATCTCTTGATCCTTACTCTTATCTGAACCACAAAAAGGAAGGTTGAACACATAAATAAACACATAAGAAGTAAACCAGCAAGAAAATAAGTGGAGTCAAAATAAAAGAGATAGAAGATGGAAAACAGATCCAAGGAGGCAATAGTCAAAAGCTAAACTAACATCATCTTCAGAAGTTGTATTTTAAGAGGAAGGGGTTGAAAAAACAAAGACAGAAGTATAAGAGATCAAGGTCTGGACTTGACAAATAAAGGAGGGGCAAAGGAATGAGAACAGACCTTTTCAGTTGTAAATGAATAAAATTTAATCAAATTCTTCCTGTATCTATCTTTATCAATTTCCTTAAAAAGATAAGAAAATGTAAGAGTTGATGTCAAAAACTATGGGTGTAAATGGAATAATTCTAAATTCTAAAAACAAAGACAGACATATAAGAGATCAAGGTCTGGACTTGACAAATAAATAAAGGAAGAACAAAGGAATGAGAACTGACCTTTTCAGTTATAAATTAATAAAATTTAACCAAATTCTTCCTGTATCTTCATCGCTTTCCTTAAAAAGAGAAGGAAAAAAGATAAGAGAATATAACAGTTAATGTTAAAAACTATGGTGTAAATGGAATAATTCTCCTATACATGTATAGGACCTATGTTATTATTTTTTCTAGATCTGTAAAATAATTTCTTGGGAGTTTGATTGGTATGGCATTAAATAAGTAGATTACTTTAGTAATATTGTCATTTTTATTATATTAACTTGGCCCACTCATGAGCACTTTATATTTTTCCAATTGATTAGATCTGACTTTATTTGTGTGGAAAGTGTTTTATAGTTGTGTTCATGTAGTTTTTGACTTTGCCTTGACAGACTCCCAGATATTTTATATTATCAACAATTATTTTAAATGGAATTTCTCTTTGTCTCTCTCGCTGTTGGACTTTGTTGGTAATATATACAAATACTGATGATTTATGTGGATTTATTTTGTAGCCTGCAACTTTACTAAAGTTGTGAATTGTTTCCAGTAGTTTTTTAGTTGAGTCTCTAGAGTTCTCTAAGTATACCATCATATCATTTGCAGAGTGGATAATTTGATTTCCTCATTACCTACTCTAATTCCTTTAATCTATTTTTCTTTTCTTATTGCCAAATCTAATAGATAAAATGCTTTATTTAAAGAAGCCTATTGATACAAGTCAAAATTGATGGAAATAATATTGTCAGTAAACTAACCATTTGTAAAATAAGTCCACAAAATCATTAGTCTTTCTAGGTATTACCAACAAAACTTAATAGGAAGAGGAAGAAAAATCAATTCATTTCAAAATGGCTAAAATATAACATATATTAATGTAGCACAAGATATCTGGGAATTCACTTATAGGACATGCATAGGAATCATATGAATACAAGTACAAAATTCTCTTTACAGAAACAAAGAAACACTTAAATAATTTATTTTTATGGTTGAATTATGCTAACATAATAAAAAATGATATTATTGCGTAAATCAATTTAGCAATCCAGAACCAAATTGGTCCAGACATTTTGGAAAATAATTTGGAATGATTTCCCAAAAGTCACCAAACTGTGATTATCCTTTTACCCAACGATGCTTTCCATAGGCACATTCCCTCAAAGAAATCAAAGAAAGAAAGAAAGGAATTATACGTACGAAAATCTTTAAAAAAGTACTTTTTTTTGCAAAAAATTGGAAACTAAGATGTTCCTCATTAATTAAAAAGTGTCTGGACAAATTGTGGCTTATGAATACAATGAAATATTATTGACAAAGTACAGTTTCAGAGAAACCTGGGGGATACATATGAAGTAATGAAAAAGATAAATGAAAACAATTAGAACAATTTACACAATGACTATAACATTTTAAAGGAAAACTATGAAAGACACTGATCAATATGATGACAAATCATGAATCCAAAAAACTTATACCAAATCATGATGCTCACCATCTCTTGGCAGAATATGCAACTTTAGTTGCATAATGAGACATGTATTTTCATAAACTGGTTTTCTACAGATTTATTTCACTAAGAATTTTTCAGGGAACAGATTCATGGTGAGAGAGTGATAGTTATACCACTTCTTCCCAAAAAGAAAAGAAATTTTTAAAAAATTGTGGAATAGTAAAACACAAAAAAAGAAGGAAATTCAGAAGGGAAATATAGATAAGAAAGACAGTGTTGGAAATACCATGGTAAATTTAATATATACTTAAAAAAACAAGCTATGTAATAGGATTTCATTGGGCCATATACAATTTTCTAATCTTTGCATAAGTAAATGTTTAAATTTGCTGATATCTAATTTCTAACAATTAAAAAAAGAAAATTTTCTTCAAAAGGAATTGTAAAAAGATTTTAGATAATGATATACTTCCCTTCTCTTGAAAAATACATGAGGGACTATGAGTTCAGAAATAAATTAAATTTAAGTTACAAATTCTTTCAAATTTGTTTGGTAGTTTATATCTGTTTAACTATATGAACTTACTATGTTTAAAAGGAAATTACCATAGGGAATGATATGGTTATTTAAAAACAACTGGTGTTAAAAACAAAACACAAATAGAAAAAGGAAACAAACAAACAAAAAAAGAATTTCATGATAGCCCTTGAGAAATTTGAAGGCTTAGTGAAGGTGTTATCCAACCAAGGTCTAGTACAGAGTGTGCTGTCTGCTGCTAGCAATACATTCCTGACCTTTTAATAATTTTAATAATGCAATTTTAACAAGTTGCATTATAAATTCATTTATGGAATCTGATCCTACTAAACGTATACCTACAAGACAAAATTATCATTAATTGTACAATTATAGCAACTGAAGGTCAGTGTAGAATTGTCTCATAAGGCAGTCAGCAATTTTCCTGGATATCTGGGGGGTAACCTATACTCCTAGCTCTTTCTAGATTATCAGGCAGTAAATACAAAAAAAGTCTTTTTAGTGGCCTTGGCATCCTGGCAACCTGTGTAGAGAACATGTAACACAAAACTCCATGGTCCAGAAACTCTTCTCTCCCTTTGTACACTTCTTGGATTGTTCTCTTTAGGTGTAATAGTCTACTATTTCATAGAACATGGTGACTAGCATATAATAAGTGCTTAATAAATGTTTATTCCTTCTCCCTCTTTTCTCTCCTTTTTCTCTATCCTGTGTGATTTTTGTTCATGTCCTTCACCACAGAGAATTCAATCAATGCACTGGAGGCCTTCCTCTTGTTTTTAAAAAATGTCTCTGGGGTACAAATATATTAGTCAGTCCATCTGTTGTCTGTTGTCCTCTTTCCAGTGTCATCTACAATTGCATTTTGGTTGATCTGGCTTAACTGGATACTGCTTTTAAAGAAGAGTGATATGAAGGAAATGTTAAATGTTCACTGTCCTTTTTTTAAAAAAAATGTTTAATTAATGAAAAATACATATTTGTGTCACTTCCCAAAGACTAAGATGGTAGAACTTTTATAACTAAGAAGTAGACCTAAGCAAAACAAGTTGATATATTAGCTATATTTGAAAATGTGCATCTACTTTCTTATTCATCTCTATTGAAATGTGGAGGACTTGTGTCTCATAGTAAATTCTCTGAAGACACAGTTGGTCACTGAATTGATCAGAGTTCTGAAGTTTGTTTATTTTTCTGCTTTTTGAATTATCACAATTGTTTTTGTATCTAGAATGTATAGCTACAAATTTTAAAAGGACATCAAATCTTTGTCAGATTTATTTTCTGCAAAGATTTCATTTAACCACTTAAGTGTTTTCTCTCTCTCTTTTTTTTGTAACTGCAATTGATTTTGTTCCTGAGAAAGCTTTTAAATTGTATGCATCCAAAAATGTTTTAAATTTTTTATGATCATTTATATTCCTTATTTGTTCAAGAAATTTCTTCAGAAATTTCCATAGTTGTACAAGGTATCTCCATTATCCTCTATATTTTAAATGATGTAACCTCTTATGTTTAGATTACATATTCATTTGCAAGCTATTATGCTAAATAGTATAAGTTGTTGATATAAAACTAATTTCTGATAGATAACTTTCAAGTTTTCCTTGCACCTCTTTTTGAATAAAAAGCCATTACCATTGTAGATGGTGTCAAATGCTTCTACCTCTGATTGCTTCTGGTCTTGTTTACCTAGTCCATTTCCTTAAATTTTCTTCCTCCCCCTTAATTCTCAAATTTAATTCAATAAACATTTAGTAAGCACCTAATCTAAGCAAGTCATACTATTAAATATTAGGGATACAGTCTCTGACTTTTAATAGAAAGGGAGAAGAGATGCATACACAAACAACGAAATACAAATCAGAAGATCTGTATTTTGCATTGGCATCTGAATTACATGCATAGGAGAGATCCAAGAGAATAGTATGAAAAACATGGAGAGAGAAGTAGGAATGAGTTCTGCTTGGGATGGATTCAGGGAAGACTTCATGGAAATGTAGCTCAAGAGATAAACATCAAAGGAAGAAATGCATCTTAACACAAAATTCTCCAAAGGCCAGGTGGAGGAGAGATGTCAGCTACTGCAGAAGAAAAATCCTCCTAGTTCACATGCTATAAAGATGAAATGGGGGTAGCTAGGTGGCACAGTGGTTAGAGAATCAGCCTTGAAGTCAGGAGGACCTGATTTCAAATCTGGCCTCTGACACTTAACACTTCCTAGCTGTGTGATCCTGGGCAAGTCACTTAATCCCAGTTGCCTCAGCAAAAAAAAAAAAAAAAAAAAGAAATGGCAAAGCCAATTCTTGAAAATAGGTAGGAATGGGACCTCATCTGCAAGTGCTTGGAGACAAGAGAGGGCAGGAGGAATTTAGGTAATATGTCAAATTGGCTGGAATATGGAATAAGTTAAGAGGAGTAATATTAAAAACTATTAGTGTTTGAAATGCCCTTAGAGGTCACCTAGCCTTCCTAATAGCTTTATAGATGAGGAAATTCAGACCAAGAGAAATTAAGTAATTTCTCAGTGTAAGTGACCAAGATAGGTCTTATATCCAGTTGTGTAGGTCCAATGTCCTTTATATTATATGATACTGCTTTTTACAGTCTATCTACAACTCCAAGACCATATATATAAAAGAGCTTAATAAATGCTATATTGTGGCATTTTATTAATCTGAAAAGAACACTAAGAAACCTTCAAGGAATTGTTTTCTTTTTCTATTTTGCCAAATCTATTTTTAAGTAGTTATTTTTTTCAGTCAATTTCTGTGTTTCCTTTTCCAAATTCTCCTGCAACTCTCATTTCCTTTTTCCATTTTTCTTCTCTCTTTTAAGATCCATTTTGAATTCTTCCAAGAGAGCCTTGTGCCATGGAGACCAACTCATATCCCACTTTGAGGCTTCATCTGGAGGCATTTTGCCTTTAGTGTACTCAGAGTTTGAGTTCTGTTCTCCCTGTCTCCATAGTAGCTATCTATGGTCAGAACTCTTTTTGCTTTTTTGCTCATTTTTAAAGGTTGAGTCTGCTCTCAGGGCACAGAGGAGATTGTCCAGAGCTTCCTCTATAGGGTGACAGGGGCTTCCTCCTGGGTGGATTGGGTGGGCGTGGCCACGTCTCCCCTGTTATGCTGGGGTTCAAGAGCTCACTCTTTGCCTTCTATAGTTGCATTGGAAGAATCATGGCTACAAAGCTGATCTGGCCTTCAGAACCAGGGCAGAGTACCTGTATTTTGGCTAAGAGCCTCCCACTATATTCCCCATGTGGGGTCTCTCTACCTGGGCCTCTGCTCATTGAGCCTGCTTTGGGTATTGTCCTACCTCTACCCAATTGAGATAGACCTTTCCTGAAGTCTTCCCAAGATATCCTCTGTTGGAAAATTGTTACACTCCAAATGCTTGTGGGTTCTGTCACTCCAAAAACCTTTCAGAGGCTTGATCTAGTGTTGATTCTGTGGGAAGCCAGGAAGAGCTCAGGGAAAGTCCTGTCTACTCTCTGCCATCTTAGCTCCACCCACCAACTAAGAAATCTTCAGCATGACATTATGGTTTCTTCATGGTCCTTCTTTTCCAAATGTCAAAAATTCCATTGTATCCACAATGTATGTATAAATGAGTTTTAGATGGTCTTTGGATAATTATGAAATTATATATATATGTACATATTATAATGCATTTTCTATAGATAGATAAATGTGACATATATGTATAACATGTATTGATAGAGTTTTTAAGTTTCTTGAGAATAGGGATTGTTTCATTTTTTTTTTTTTTTTTTGTATTTGTATTTCTAGGACCTGCCACAGTTCCTGGCACATAGTAGGTCTTTAATAAAGGCTTTTTGATTGATAGACAAAAACTACCAAAATGGGTTACTAATATGGCTTGTGATATACATCTGTAGAGATAGTATTGACATGGATGAGGTCAGAGATCCATTGATATTCAAATATATCACATATTAGGAATTTAGTAATTATGCAAAGATTCAGTGAAAGTTAATCATCATCTTAAATGATGAAAGGAGAATGTTGTTTATTAGTTTTCCATCACAATAAGAAGCTTGTCAGGGCAGCTAGGTGGCACAGCAAATAGAGTGCTATTTTCCAAGTTCAAACCTGGCCTCAGGCACTTGACCCTATGTGCCTCTGTTTCCTCATCTGTAAAATGAACTAGAGAAGGAAATGACAAGCGTCTTTGTCAAGAAAGCCCCAAATAGTATTACAAAGTCTTAGAAATGATTGAAACCATCAAACAAGAAGCTTTTTAAAAAAAATATAGCATCCATTAAACATATTTAAGGAGGATGAATAATAATGATGATGTATCACCTATAATTACTTCACAGTTATCAAGTGTATCATAGAAATTTATCTCAGAGTTTTACAACTGAGAGAGATAGGTGGTGGTGCTAGTAGCAGTAGTAGTAGTGCAAATATCATACCCATTTTATAAATAAGGAGAGTCGTCTAAGGTTACACAGCTGGTAAATGGCATTACTGCGCTCAGACTCCAAGACCATTGCTCTTTGTAGTATACTCAGATTTAAGGAATGGTTCCAAAACTGAAATTTTTTTTTTTTCTAAATTCTCCCTTCTTCCAAACTTCTCTATTATTGTTGAGGGCTACACTATCTTCCCAATCCTGCAGCCTCCAGTTTTCCTCCTTTGACTCCTCACTCTCTCACACTCTTTCTAATCTGTTGCCAGAGTCTCAATTTTACCTTTGTAGCATCTCCTCGATGTCTCCTCTGACACTGCAATCCCTCTGGGTTGCCTTCATCACCCTATACCTGGACTGTTTCGAGGACCAGTTTTTTGCTCTTCCTCACTCAAGACACTCCATTTCTTAACTTTGGACATTTTCAGAGGTTGCCTCCCATGACTGGGGAGCTTTTTCCTCCTTGTCTCTCATGGTTTTCTTGACTTTCAAGTCCCAGATAAAATTCTATTTTCTTAGAAAACATTTACTAATGTTTGTACTTTCTCTCTATTGATTAACCCCAATTTGTGCTGCACATAGCTTGTTTGTTCAGTCATTTTTGTTTTCTCCTTCATTGCACTGTGAGTTCTTTGAGAATAGGGACTGACTTTTGACTCTCTTTGTATCCCCAGCACTTAGTGCTTAGTACTAATAATGTTTGTTTGACTGACTGACTCCCAATATGGCCACTTTCTACCTGAGTAATTTTGGACAAGTCTAGGAACTTTTCTAAGCTTCAATTTCCCGATTGGCAAGATAGGGGAGTTGGACCAGATATCTTTATTGATGCTTTCTAAATGCTAAGACACCTTAAATTTCTAAACTTGAATCAGTACCAGTAATTATAATTTTTTTTCATTATCTAAGTTTATCTCATCTAACGGTTCTACTTAAGATGGTGTACTTTTCAGTGGTGAAAAATGGTTGCTTTTTATCTTGCTTAAGTAAAATAGGAATCTCTATTTTATATCCATATTTAGAAGGTTCTCCCATCTCTAATGTTAATTTAGAAAATAAAATCCATCTCATTGTTAAATAGTTTTATAAGAATAAAAAGATCTAGCATCAGACTCAAGATTACTTGCTGTTTTGGGGAGAGAAGAGGTAAGGAAAGGAGAGAGAAAAATTTCAATGAATGTTGAAAATTATGTTTACATGTATCTGGAAAATAAAACAAAATTATTAAAAAATAAATATTCTACAGCTTCCAAAAAAACCCTTCATGGCAAGATGTTTCACTATTTGAATACAATGCAGTAAAAGATACTTGAGAAGGGAGAAGAATGTTCTTTTGCATCCCTAATGTGAATTCAGAAAATAAAATTCATCTCATTATTAAATAGTTTTGTAAGAACAAAAAGATCTAGCATCAGACTCAAAGTCTCTTCAGCTTTCTGGCAAAAAGCTTCAATATTTGAATACAATGCAGTAAAAGATACTTGAGAAGGGAAAAGATTGTTCCTTTGCATATCCTCTGATTTCCTGCTTTGCTTTCCAAAACAAGCACACTGATTTTTTTTTTTTTAATTGCTTTGAAAAATGGTTCAGCTTGTTCTTTTCCGCGAGAAAAGACAGGAGACAGATTTATATTGATCAACCACGGAAACTGGGCAAGTTCAACAAAAAGTTATATGGAAATAAGGTTTGTCTGTTTTAAGATTAAAACCTTAGGTCTGAGGTTTATTAAGATTTATTAAGATATTTGTATTTTGAAGTTGTCCCCAAATAACATATGCCCGAATTGTGCACATCCCTTCCTTGACAGACATCCATAATTGCTACAGGTAACCCTCCTCTACCTTCCCAGATGCAACCATTTGAGATGTCTTTATTCTCCAACATTCCTTTTTCCCATTCCCCAGATACTACTGAAGAGAAGCTCTTCCATCCCTACCCTTCACATGCTTTTTACCTCATCTTGTGGTTGGTCTACTATGGCAGTTCTGGTGAAGGGGAATGGGACAGAGAAGAGAAGTTAATTTTGATTCTTTCTTTTCTTTTCTTTTTTTTGGGGGGGGGAGTTGTATTTATTTTTAATAGTATTTTTAAAAATTTTCCAAATACATGTAAAGATGATTTTCAACATTCGTTGAAATTTTTCTCTCTCCTTCCCTTATTGCTCCCCTCCCCAAGACAGCAAGTAATACAATATAAATTAACTATGTGCAATTCTTTTAACCATATTTCCATATTTGTCATATTGTGCAAGAAAAAATCAGAACAAAAACGGAAAAAAACAAAGTGAAAATACTATTCTTTGATCCATATTCAGTATCCATAATTCTCTTTCTGGATGTGATTGGCATTTTCCATCCTGTCTATTGCCTTGAATCATGGCACTGTTGAGAAGAGCCAAGCCCATCACAATTGAACATCACATGATCTTGTTGTTACTATGTACAATATTCTCTTGGTTCTCACTTCATTCAGCATCAGTTCATGTAAGTCTTTCTAGGTTTTTCTGAAATCAACTTGTTTATCATTTCTTACAGAATAATAATATTCCATTACCTTCATATGCCATAACTTATTCAGCCATTCCCTTACTGATGGGCATTTACTCAATTTCCAGTTCCTTGACACTTCAAAAAAGATCTACTGCTGAACTTGGCTCTTTTCAACAATGAGATGATTCAGGCCAATTCTAATACACTTGTGATGGCAAGAGCCATTTGCATCCAGAAGGAGGACTATGGGGACTGAATGTGGATCACAACAAAGTATTTTCACCTTTTGTTGTTGTTGTTGTTTGCTTGCTTGTATTTTTCTCTCATTTTCCTCCTTTTGATCTGATTTTTCTTGTGCACGATAAATGTGAAAATATGTTTAAAAGAATTGCACATCTTTAACCTATATCGGATTACTTACTATCTAGGGGGGAGAGGAAAGGGAGAGAGGGTAAAAATTTTGGAATACAATATTTTGCAAGGGTGAATGTTGAAAACCCTTTTTGCATAAATTTTGAAAAATAAAAAGCTATTTTTTTTAAAAGAGCCGTTACAAATATTTTTGCATATATGGATCCTTTTCCCTCTTTTATGATCTCTTTGGGATATAGACCCAGTAGTGAGACTGCTGGATCAAAAGGTACACACAGTTTTTAAAACCCTTTGGACATAATTCCAAATTGCTCTCCAGAATGGATCATTTTACAACTACACTAACAATGCATTAGGGTCCCAATTTTCCTGTATCCTCTCCAATATTTATCATTATCTTTTCCTGTCATTTTATTGGCTGTTTCTTTTTGATTCTTTTCCTCTGCTGCAGGTAGAGCTTCAGCAGTTGTCTCATGGGCAGGGTCCCCAGAAGATGTTTTTTCTCTCACTACCATCCAGAGTGTTAAGCTTGCTTCTTGCCTCAAAGCCCTAGCCCTGTCTGAACTCTTATGACAGTATCCAGGATACCCTCAGTCTGGTCTCTCCCTGATGTGTAGAAGAATCTTACTTAACACCTTTTTTATTAATACCCACCCCCCATATTTATCACATACATTTGGCTAAGAGGACATTAACTTTTTTAATAGGAAATGCGGTGGCACAATGGATAGAGTAATGGACCTAGTGCCTAAGAGATTTTAGTTCAGATCCTTACATACTGGGGAAGTCTCTTAAGACAGTCTTTCAATCAGTTTCCTTATCTGTAGAATGGAGATAGTAAAAGTCTCTATCTCCAGGGGTTGTGGTAAGGATCAAATGAGATAAGATATGCAAAGTGCTTTGTAAACCTTAAAGCTTTTTATAAATGCTAACTAAATGGAGCTGGGATCATCTCTGAGTCACTCTCAGATTAGAGTTTATTCCGGGATTAGTTAGGAGCCTCAGTTGTTGGGTTGGTTGGGAATTCCCCCCTTCCTTCCCAAACCTGCCTAATTCTTTTGGAGTCTTCCTGAGCCCATTTGGGGTTTTCTTGGCAAAGATACTGGAATGGGTTGCCATTTCCTTCTCCAGCTCATTTTACAGGTGAGGAAACTAGGAAACACGGTTAAATTACTTGTCCAGGGTCACAGTGTCAGGGGCCAGAATTGAATTCATAAACAAGAGTTTTTCTGATTCCAGACTCAACACTCTCTTAGCTGCTTTTACCACCAAAACTCTGGTCTGCACAGGTCAGTTTTCCAGGCCTTTCTTGAGATCCTAAGGGGCATACAAGGATGGTATGATTTCCTTGGACTAGTCCTGAACTGGATGACCTAAAAAGATGGACACAAAATTTCCAAATAATCCATTTCAGGTTTGGACCTCAAACACTATCAAAGAAGAATTCTCTCTTTCCCCAGGTTTTATGCAGTGTCCCCAAACCATTAAAACTTAAAACTACACTAAGATTTTAGTGATATCTTTATAAGCCTCTCAGCCAAGAAACCAGTTTCTCTTTTTTAACAACCTTTCACAATCTCAAGACTATGTGTCTTTAACAGAAGGAACAGTTAATGAAAGCCTGCTCTGGCTAACCTGTGCCCAGTTTCTTCCTACTCTGCTGGGGCCCTACATTCTTATTATCTCTCTTGATATTCCTCAGTCTCATTATAATGATAGTGGTTGCTGATTAGTATGGCTTTTTTGTTTTGTTTTGTTTAAAACAAAGTAGAAAACTTCCTCTTCAACTTCTATGTCGAAAAACATTAAGATATTTTCCCACCAACAATGTTTTTGTCCTTTTTTATTTTTTGAACATTTGTTTTTGCCTCGTGAGAAAACGATTGCAATTTCTGCTTTTTTGGATTCACATGATGCATAGTACATTTTTTTTCCTACCACTGCAGTTTTATTTTGTGTATGTTTTTGTCTTTTAAATGTGTTTCTTGTAAGCAACAGATTGTAGGGTTTTTTTTTAAAATCTAATCTGTCACTTTTTTGGATTGTTTAATCCATTCATATTTAACATGAGAATTTGATTTATATCTTGTTCCATTTGTGTGTTACTGGTTTTTTCAAGTTATGATTTTCCCCCTTCTGCAGTAAACATAGTATGACGTTTCTTCAGTTGCTTTAGTTTAAACTTTTTTAAGTGATCCTATTTACACTAACTCTTTTTGCCTCACCTTTGAATTCTCTTTCCCTTTCCTTTTGCAATTTTGCTTAATAATTACTTTTTCTTCCCTAATTTTATCTGGGTATTTTATTTTTCCCCTCCTCACCCCTTTTTTTTCCTCTCAGTCAAGTAAATCTTCATCTAGCTCTCTTCTCCCCTTCAACTAATCCTATTCATTAGTTTTCAAATTTTCATTTTTTTTTTGTACACCTTTTTCTTCATTATTCATATTCCTTCTCTTTGTACACTCTCTGGTTCAAGACTTCTCTGATGCTCTAGTTCTTCTCTCTCTGTACTCCTCATGGAATCAAGACTTCCAAGGCATCCATTCTCAGCTCTCTCTTCTAAGCAGTTTCTGTCATTGACTTACATAGTTTGCTCTTCATATTCTCCTTTGCCACTAAGCTTCACTGCCAGAACAATGCCAGTTCTGGTGGATGACAGAGAGACAGTGCCCCATGGCAGAACCACCCTCATTCCTTAACCCCCACACCCTATTTCACAACCCACCACTAATATGCCTTCCCCCATTACCTTCTTTCCCCTTTGCCTTACATTTTCCTTTCTGAGTCTGTGCCCTTGTACTCCTTCAGTTGGCCCTAGTAGATTTAGCTCTCTCCTTTCTGAGGTAGGGAAAACACAAATAGTGTTTTCAATCACTAAATTCTCCAGTCAATCCCCAACACAATGTCTCTATTTCCCTTCATGGAATATCTCTCTTTATCCATAAGACCATTCATTAGTGTAACTCTCTCAGCACCAAAAGAAGACCTCTTTACTTCTTGCTACCCCCATCTTTTCTTCTTCCTCCTTAACCATTTCCTTCTTTTTTTTTTTGAAACAATAGGAGTCACCTTCCTGTCATTTCTAGCCCTTGATTTGACAAGGATCACACATTCCTCTCTACTCCTTGCTCTCCCCATCTTCATATACTTTCCCATTTTATAATGAAGTTCTATTAAAAAAAAATTCATGCATTGGCAAGATAGGACAAGGTTCTGTTCAAAATGTCCCAAGTTGGCTAGTTGTTGCTGTACAGAACTTTCTGACGAAAATGACCTGTGCCATCATACAGAGTAATGTCATGATTTGTGAGTGAATTAGATTTAAACGAGGCAGAATTGCACAAAGTCATCAGTCCCACTCTCTCTAGAGTCAGTAGCCAAGACAAAAAAAAAAAGAATCCTGGCTATGGCTCAGGATGCATCTTCAATGTCTGACTAAGCCCTAAGAGCTCACAGCACCTGCTTCAGCAGCCTTCATGGCCATTGGCACAAATTGTCCTCAGCTGCATATTCCACCTGAAGATCTCTTCACATGCTTAGAGTGGACATCCCCTAACCCAGCAACAAACTGGAGGTCTGTGTGTTACCCTTAGCTGAGGCATTTTTACTGGAGTGTGGTCTTCGCATATACTACAGCTTCTTGGAGCCACATGTGAGAGTTGGGGGAAAGGTGGACACCAGAGGTGGCTAAATAGCCCTGAAAATCACTCAACAAGTTCTCACACCAAAACTACTAGTTTTCTTTGAAAATCTGGTATACCCCTTCCCTCACATACATTTAGAAAGAAGGCTCTTATTGGTCTGTCTGCTATCATTCTGTTGCTGTTATGTTCTTGGCTGCTGTGTTCATGTAATTCATATTTCTCTTGTTTAGCGTGTTTGAGAAATAAGTAATTTCTTTGAATCTGATTTTCTTTTTGGGAAAATTTAAAATACATTTTTAATATTGGAAGTCCATCTTTTTTCCTGTGTGGTTAAACTTGACTTTGCAAGGTAGGTCACACTGGGTTGCACTCTGAACTCCATGCTCTTTAGAATGCATTATTCCATTTCCTTCTGTATTTTCTGGTGGATGAAGAATAATCTTGTGCTATTCAGATTTCCTTTTCTTTGTACTTGAAGGTCTTCTGA
This sequence comes from Myrmecobius fasciatus, assembly GCA_023553655.1. Lineage (NCBI taxonomy): Eukaryota > Metazoa > Chordata > Mammalia > Dasyuromorphia > Myrmecobiidae > Myrmecobius > Myrmecobius fasciatus. The sequence continues at coordinate 476,016 of JAJPUD010000322.1, forward strand.
TCAATTCAGAACTGGATTCCTGAATTACCTGTTATATTTAACTTAGAGCTTGTAGTCTTGGGTTTTTTCCTTTTCTTTTCTAATGGCAATTTATGAATCCTTTCAATCAATATTTCATTTTCTGTATTCAGAACTTCCAGGCAGTTTTCTTTATTGTTTCTTACATTATGGTGTTCAGGTTTTTTGATATGCCATGCTCTTCTTGGAGACATAATCTTTTTTTTTTTTTTAATTAGAATTTTTTTTTTTTTTTTGCTGAGGCAATTGGGATGAAGTGACTTGCCTAGGGTCACACAGTTGGAAGTATTAAGTATCTGAGACCAGATTTGAATTCAGGTCCTCCTGACTTCAGGGTTGGTGCTCTATCCACTGTGCCACCTAGGTGCTCTAAGAATTATAATCTTTAGGCTGCTTTTATATATCTCTTCTTCAAGATAAGTATGTTTTGTTTGGGGAGCGATACAGAGACAGACAGAGACAAATAGAGACAAACAAAGAGAGATAGAGACAAAGACAGAGAGAGAGAGAGAACACTTTTTTTAAGTTATTATTTTTGCTTCTCTTTTAGATTGTCCTTTACTGTTGCACATTTGCATTTTCTTTTGTTTCTCTGCCATGGAAGATTCAAATTTTTTCTATTTTTTTTTCAGACCATAAATTCTGCTCTCACAATTCTCATTTCTATTTTAGATAATTCTGGAACTGCAGTTTTGGGTCTCATTTTCTCAAATTTCACAGAGCCTTCTTTCTTATTAAATAGTGTATAATATTTTTGTTTTCCAGTATTTATTCATAGATGCCTGATCTTTTCTGGATCTGGAGGTCACATTTCCTTCTGCTGTTAATGTTTTCCCCACTGGTTTATCCCCAACACAGCTTATGTTGAAAATCTTTGAGTTTTCTTCTTAAGATCTTTAGTAATTTAAGTTTTTTGCCACCTTATTTTCTCCTATTATTCATTTTCTCCCTCTCTCTTCTGATGGTGGTTTTCCTGGAGGCTGAATCTCAACAATTCTTAGCAAGTCATGATTCATTTGCCTAGGTCTCTGGCACAAATGACAGAATTGAGTGACATAATTGTTCCCAGTTGGATGCTGGACTCTTTAAGACTTAATGTGATGAGATCATGGAAGAAGAGGTAACTTAGGAGACTTAAACCTGAAAAGCTTTCTGAGGATTTGTCCTGTTAAGAGGTTGCTATGCTTTTTATTCTCTGACACTGTGGATACTTCTGGATTTCCTCCTGGAACCTCCCTGGGCTTCTGTGGATGAGCTTTCAGTTTATTTTGTTAGATCCCACCTTATTTTTTGGAAATCTTCAAATCATGCTTCAGCATATCTCCTCCTCCTTTCTCTCTCTTTCCAGATCTCCCTTACATGTAGTCTTGTTGCATGAGAGCAAGACCTTAACAAATGCTCTCACTCCCTCACTAATGTATCTATCTATCTATCTATCTATCTATCTATCTATCTATCTATCTATCTATCTATCTGTCTGTCTATCTATCTCTCTATCTCTCTATCTTTCTATATTATACTAATAGAAACCATACAATTACTGTTTAAATGCTGAGGGACTCTTAGAAGTATACAAGGCTCATCTCCAGCTATATATAACACAAATAAAACCAATGTGCTTGGCTTTTAGCTTACCATAAATCCTTAGCTGAGATGGATCTGTAAGGCAATTTACTTGGGTAATGTATCATAAAGGTTATCTGTGAGTACTTTGTTTATATGAGCTATTTTTGTCCTTAAAAGCAATAGGTAAAGAATGGAGCAGATGGTGAGTGTGCTAACCATAACCAGAGTAATCTGCTCCTATGCAACAGTGCCTGGTAGTTCTTGCTCTGACCTTACACAAAATATTGTTACACTTCATTTCACCTGTTTGCTTTGGTAAGGTTCCGGTGCTATATATCTTATTGTGCTGGATCACCCAGATGTAATTTAGTTTGGAAGAGGAATATGCTTATGGAAAATCCTTGTAATGAATTTCCACTGACAAATGAAGAAATTATAGGAAGTTAGGGAATATATTTTGAGTAAATAAGTTCAAGAATAATACCCTAGAATTAGGTTCCTCAAATGCTGGAAACTTTGTGCTGACACATTATACACAGTTAGGGATTATTCTTTCAAAGAAAGCAACATTGAGATCCCTTTCAGTTCTCTTTGCTTCTCCTACTCTATGGGAGTATCTTTAGTAAATTACTAAATCATTTATCCATTATGTATGACAAAAACAATGTGAGGGGTTGAACTGGAGCATTTTCCATGGAGCTGGGCTTGAGTTCAGGCAAATTCTGGTCAAATATATTCTCGGGTTCCTCTTTGGCTCTTTGGTCCTTGTGATGAAAAATAGAATGAACTGTGCCAGAGAAGATTGGTTCCTCAGCCAGGAAGAGCTTCCCTTTCAGTGAACCATAAAGAGTGAAGCAAATAAGCTTTGATCTCTTTGAGGTAGCCTCTTTCTTGAGACATACTCAATGCCAACTTTCTCAGTCTATGTATATCAAGGTGTGGTGGTGGCAGCAGGATGTTCCTAGTGATTTCAGTTGAATCTAGAAATCCCAATAGCTATATAGAAAATATTTTTAGAAGAATAACCTTTCCAAAATAATTAATCCCTAGTATGAGCTTTCACATGGAAAGTATAAGCTCCCACTTCCCAAGAAAAACAATTGAATGTAGAAGATGTGGTCTTACCTGTAAAAGAAATTTGCAGAGTCCCATCTACCTCCCACATCCATAATAATAGCTTTTTCTTTCTCTCTCCCTCCCTCTTTCTCTCTCCCTTTCCCTCTTTTTCTCTCCCCCTCCCCATCTATCTCTGTCTCTCTCCCCTTATCTCTCTCTCTGTCTCCCTCTTCCCTCCCTTCTCTGCTCTTTTTTTCTCTCTCCTTTCTTCCTCTATTTCTTCTTTTTACTCCTCCCCTCCCTCCCTTTCTCTGTCTTTTGTCTTTATCTTTGTCTCTCTCTGTCTCTGTCTCTTTCTCTTTGTCTCTCTGGCTCTCTGGCTCTCTGATTCTGTTTCTCTCCCTCTCTTTCTCTCAGTACACACACACACACACACACACACACACACACACACACACACGCAGCTAGAACTAAAGTTTTGCAAGTTAGTTTTTTTTTTAAATAAACATTATCTCATTTGATCTTCCTCTCAACCTGATGAGGTGGGTTTCATGACATGCCAAACCCCCCATCTCTCCAGGTTTAAGATGAGATTTGAGAAAGGTTAAATGTCTTGTCCAGGATTATACAGCTAGTATTTGAGGTCATATTTGAACTCAGGTCTTCCTGACTTGAAGAAATGCTAGAGCACTTGTTTATAAGGCATAATAATTATGGTCTTGGCTATAATAGTAATAAATAGCCTCAGCATATTTTCCTTCTAGGTCTAGGGGATGATGATACTTTTTCATGTTTCTTTAGTCCATTGACTCTAGGTCTCCTCCTATACCAACTTTTGCAGAAGGAAAAAAAAAATGTACTCTCTCTTTAAGGAAAAATGCCTTAAAGCCTTGTGCAACCTCAGATGTACCTTAACTCAGGTGAAGTGAAGTAATTTGCCATTGCTTCATATATAATATATATATATATACACACATATATATGAATATGTATGTATGTATAAATACACTTACATGTATCTATAGATATACACACATACATAGTAAGAGGAGGGAACAAAAATTTAATGTTTCTACTCCTTGCAAGGCACTGTGCTAAGAGCTTTACAAATATTATCTCATTGGATAGTATTTTGATATTATCATTTTGAAAATAAATATAATGGCATAATAATTCAAAAGTAACTGTAAAGGAGCAAAAGTTTAGATGCTGGCCACTTTTTAACTAGCAGCTAGATTAAGGAGGAACAAATTTCTCTTGTGTCTGTGTCTTTCTTCTCTTTTCCTCTCTAGCCAGAAGGGAAACAATTTCATCATCTATCTGCCAGTTAAACTAGGAGAAAAAAAGGGATTTTTGTTGAGCTCTGTTAATAGTGAGGAAAGCAAAGGGTCTCCAGGGAAAAGACAGGGCTAAAAATGGATATGAAAGGAAGGTTTTGATTCTCAAGATGAGATCCAGTCATCTGGCATTCAATGACCAAAGAGATTGTCATGACAAATCATAGTAGTGAAACTGGAGGGGGGACAAGGCAAGTTTGGGGTTTTTATAGTGTTGTGAGAGAAAAGATCTTCATAGAGAATGGGGGACAAAAGGTTAAGGAATTATTTGGATGATTAAATATTGATTTGAAACAGACAGTAAGTCAGAGTGGAGGCTAAGGGAGAGAAGATACTTAATGGAAAAGAACAGAATCAAAGAAATGGAATTGAAGAGGACAGGAATTATATAATAATATTATTGAGCTCACTTTCAGGGGTACTGTGAGCAGGGTGCCAGGAGTTCTGTGTCAACTTAAATGGGGAGAGTTTTTGGTGGATGTGGCTTGTGGAAGGTAACCAGGAGGGAGACAATAGGTCTGAAAGTCAATTCCCCCTTTTCTCTGCCCTTCTAGGACTTAGAGAGGGGGCATAGTACAGTGGAAAGAATACAGGGCTAAGTTGAAATTCTTGATCTGCTAATTACTATGTATGTGATCTTGTACAAGTTAATTAATGTCTATTGGCCAGTTTCCTCTTGTATCATGAGCAATTGGTATTAGGAGATCTTGGAGTTCCTTTCCAGTTCTAGGTCTGTTTTATGTGACATCTAAAACCTTCATTCAGAAACTAGTTGTGTGACTGAGCAAATCATTTTGCACATATTTGTCTCAGTTAGAAAACAGGTTAGAAAACTGTGAAATGAGCTGGAAAAGGAAATGGCAAACTATTCCAATAACTTTGCAAAAAAACCCAAAAGTATTTGTGAAGTCAGACTTGACTAAAAAACAACTAAACAACCAAAAAAAATCATATTCTACAATTTTGTCAACAGCAAAACCAGTTGAGACACAACTCATCAATTGAGAAGGGTATTTCTGTTCCAACACACAATAGTGTGTGACTCAAAACATTTATAAATGCAAAAAAGTTTAAGGCTTCTTATGTTTCTTCTTGCAGACATACATATGATACTTTTAAAAACATTCAAATAAAAATTTATTTGCAATTGGTCAAAGGCCATGGTAAAATTAATAAGGCAAAGAATCCATATACTGTGTGTTCTAGAATAAATACATATTTATTACAATTAAATCAAACTGTGTTTTTAGCCAAAATTCAACAATGTAGTAAAGGATATTAAGGAAAATCTACTTTAAAAATAAACTCTGAAAGTATGACAATTAATCTTCCAATAGAGCAGGTTATGCTTTGTGTTAGAAATCTTGTGATTATAAGTACAAATGAACCTTAAGCATGACATGAAGTTGAACATGAGGAATCTAAGGAATCCAACCACTTGAGATATGACTAAATGATCTATGAGGTTTAACTTAAACATTCTGGGGTCTAGGTCTTTGATGCTGTCAGGCTCAACTTCCTGGCTTATATATCATGGGAAAATAGTCCCGTTGCTACTTGTTCATCTGTCTGTCCCATTCTATGTGATACCATGCCAGACTTTCTCCTGTCACTGTTTAATATCTCATCTCTTTCTCTGGTTCAATCTCATCTTCAAATGATGAGAGCCATTTTTCCCAATGGGTTCATGACACTGTGCTTTAGAGAACAAGTCTGGATCTAACAGATATATGGTATCTAAGTGTAGCTAGAGTGGATATAGGGATAAGGGATAGAATGTGGGACTTGGATCAGGAAGACCTCAGGCTGAAACCTACCTTAGGTCCTGATTATATAGGTATATGATACTGGGCAAGTCACTTACCCTCCCTCAGCCTCAGTTTCCTTATCTGTTAAATGGGGGTAAGAATAGCACCTACTTCATGAGGTTATTGTGAGGATCAAATGAAATAGCATGGGAAACACTTTCCAGACCTTAAAGTGGTCACTAGTGTAATTGGATACCATCTCTAGTTGTCCTGATCTATTTCTTGCCAATGGACCCAGATGACTCTGCATCAGTCCACTCACTTAAATCCAAATCACTTGCATGTCATGGCATTACCTCCCTGATGTCATGGTCCTCCTTGAGAATGAAGGACAAACAGCAACTACAACAACCATTATCTAAAGTATTTGACATAATTTTGAAAAAATAAACAGATGCAATTATTTGTTCAACTTTTTCTTTTTTTTTTAACTGCATATTTTCAGGGTTTTTGTTTTGTTTTGTTTTTGTTTTTTGGTGTTTGGTGTGTGTGTGTGTGTGTGTGTGTGTGTGTGTGTGTGTGTGTAGCTTGGTCTTTGTGTTATTGTTCCCCCTTCACTCCTCACTCCCCCACTACTAATAGAAGTTCCAATTGGTGAGTTCCTCCATGAAGTCTCCATTTGAGGAAGCCACAAACCACAATTCAGTCATGCTCACTTCTAACTTGGCTCAGCTCCTGAATCTCTGGACTATTTTTCTACCCCCTTTCCTGTACTTCACTCCCCCCTATCCCCACCATTTCAAGTCCCTAAAGTGTTTGTATTGCTTTCCCTCATTTTTACAGTGCCTAGCATAGAGTAAGCATAATAAACGTGTAACCCCAATTCTAAATACGATTGCTATTGGACTTTCTTCTTACTGGTGGAGAGCTGCATCACATTTAGGGTGAAGGTGGTGAGAGTGGGAGAGCTGCAGTCTCTTCAGTTCTGCACTCACTTTGGCCGATTCTAGTTTCTAGCTTCAAGAGAAAAAAAGGAAGATGCTAATTCTACTTCAGATTGTTGAAATCTACCTAAGAGGAGCTGGAAGTCTATATCATGTCCCTATGCTGGACTTGCTATGCTTGAGAGTGTGAGGAACTTTCTTTTGGGCGAGATCCAGGACTCTTGCCTGGTATATTTTGTATGTGTATATGTGTACATGCATATGCATGTTTATAAGTCCTGACCATAAATCTTGCAGTCCCGCTCCCCTCATTAATAAACCGCAATCAGAGGTTAATTTGAATCTGTAAACCAAATAAATGCTTCCTTTCCCTCCCTTCTGGTCCCCTCCCCTCCCCTGTCCTCTCCTCCCGTCTCCTATCCTCTTTACTCATCTCCTCCAAATTGCTCTCCAGAATGATTTGATCAATTCACAATTTTATGAACAGTGCATGAGTCCCAATTTTCCTATATCTCCTCAAACATTTATCATTTTCCTTTTCTGTCAAATGAACCAATCTGATGGGTATGAGATAGTACCTAGATTACTATGGTCATTCACTACTATGTTTGATTCCACTCATCCAGCACTCTATTTCTTAGCCAATACCAGATTGTTTTGATGGTTATTATTTTGTAGTACAGTTTGAGATCTGGTACTGCTGGGCCACCTTTCTTCACCTTCTTCCCCCCCCCCCCCCGGTGATTGCCTTGATATTCTTGACCTTTTGTTCAAGATTCTAGTTCTATAAAATAATTCTTTGTTAGTTTGATTGCTTTGGCACCAAATAAATAAATTAATTCAGATAGAATTGCCATTTTTATCATATTGGCTTGGCCTACATGGGAAAAATTAATATTTTTCTAATTGTTTAGATTTGATTTTATTTGTGTAAAAACACTTTTTATTTGTGTAAAAAGTGTTTTGTTATTGTGTTCTTATAATTCCTAGGTTTTTCTTGGTGGGTAGATTTATATTGTCTACAGTTATTTTAAATGCAATTTTTTTTTCTATCTCTTGCTGTTGGGCTTTATTGGTAATTTATAGAAATAATGATGATTTATATAGATTTATTTTATATCCTCTAACTCTTCTGAATTTGTTAATTATTGCAACTAGTTTTTTTTAGTTGATGTTCTAGGATTCTCTCTATATATCATCTCATCTGCAAAGAATGATAGTTTTGTTTCTTCATTCTTTATTTTAATTCCTTCACTTTCTTTTTCTTCTCTTATTATTATTACTGGCATTTCTAGTACCATACTGAATAGTGGTGACACTGGGTATTCTTGCTTTACTCATGATTGCATTGGGGAGGCTTCAAGCTTATCTCTAATACAGATAATGTTTGCTGATGGTTTTAGAGAAAGGTACATTTATTCTTATGCTTTTTTAGTATTTTGATAGGAATGAAATGAGTTTTGTATTTTGTTAAAAGCTTTTTCTGCATCTACTGAAGTAATCATATAATTTTTGTTGTTTTTATTGATATAATCAATCATGTTGATAGTTTTCTTAATATTGAACCCAGCCTTACCTTATTGCCATAAATCCTATCTGATCTTAGTGCATGATCTTTGTGCCATATTTCTGTAATCTCCTTTCTAGTATTTTAAAATTCTTTTACATTAATATTCATTGGGGAAATTGGTGTATAATTTTCTTTCTCTGTATTTGCTTTTCCTGGGGTAAGTATCATCACCATGTTTGTGTCATAAAAGGAATTTGGTAGGACTCCTTTGCTTATTTTTTTCTGAATAGTTTATGTGATATTTGAATTAATTATTCTTTGGATGTTTGATAGAATCCAATTGTGAATCTATTTTATCCTGGGGATTTTTTGCTTAGGGAACTCATTTATGACTTGTTCAATTTCTTTCTTTTTTTTTTTTTTCTAAGATAGTTTTATTTGAGTACATTTATTTGTTTTATTTTCTCTTCTGTTAATCTGGGCAATTCATATTTTTTGTAAGTATTCATCCATTTCACTAAGATTGTTATATTTATTGCTATGCAATTCAACAAAAATAGCTCCTAATAATTGCTTTAACTTCATCCTCATTGATGATTAATTCACTCTTTTCATTTTTGATACTGGTAATTTGATTTTCTTCTTAAAAATCAAATTAACCTACAAATTATTTATTTTATTGTTTTTTTTTTCCCCACAAGGCCAGCTCCTAGTTTTATTTATTATTTTAATGGTCTTTTTACTTTCAGTTTCATTTATCTCTCCTTTAGTTTCCAGGATTTCTAATTTGGAGTTTAATTTGGGATTTTATATTTGTTATTTTTCTAGTCTTTTTAGCCGCTTGGCCAATTCATTGATTTTCTCTTTCTCTATTTTATTGATATGTGTTTAGAGATATAAATTTTCCTCTAGCTACTGCTTTGACTGCATCCCATAAATTTTGATATGTTGTCTCATCATTCTCTTTAAAAAAATTATTGTTTCTATGACTTGTTCTTTAATTTTTCATTTTTCAGGATTAGATTATTTAGTTTCTAATTAATTTTTAATCTGTTACCAATGTCCTTTTTTGAACATAATTTTTATTGTAGTGTGTTCTGAATTTGGTCTATTTCTGCTTTTCTGCATTTGGTTGTGAGGTTTTTATGTCCTAATACATGGTCCAGGTACTGCTGGAAAAATATCTACAAACATTCCTTTCTATTCCCATAGGTCTATTATCTCTAACTTTTCTAAAATTGTCTTTTAAATTTCTTTCTTGTTTATATTTTAGTTAGATCTATCTAGTTCTGAGAGAGGAAAGTTAAAGTTCCCCCGTTTTAATTTAGTATAACTTTTAAAGTTTTACTCTTTATTTGCTTCTATAACTCATTTAACTTTTCCTTTAAGCATTTAAAAGCTATTCCATTAGGTGTACATGTATTTGGTATTGATATTATTACTTCATTATCTATGGTACCCTTTAGCAAAATGTAATTTCTCTGCTTATCTCTTTTAATTAGATTTATTTTTATTTTTGCTTTATTTATTTATTTATTTTTTACTTCAACTGAAACATAATTAATTCTCTTCCAGCCTTTTACCTTTACTCTCTGCCTGTCTCTGTGCTTCAAATGTGTTTCTTGTAAATAATATATTGTAGGATTCTGGTATTTAATCCACTCTTTTTCTGCTTCCATTTTATGGGTGAACTCATCTCATTCCCATTCATAGATGTGACTACTGTGTCTTTCCCTCCATCCTATTTTTTTCTTCTATTTATTTTTCTCTCCTTTTAACCTGTCCCTCCTCAAAAGTATTTTGTTTCTCACCACTGCCTCTCCCAATTTGCTTTTCCTTCTATTACTCATCACTTCCATTATTCCTCTCCCCTCCTGCTTTCCTGTAGGGCAAGATAGATTTCTATACCCAATAGGGTGTGAATATTATTCTCTCTTTGAGAGAGTTCTGATGAAAATAAAGTTCAAGCATTGCCCATCATCACCACTTGTTCCCCTCCATTGCAAAATTCCTTTCTTTCATACCTTTTTTGTCTGAGGGCATTTACCTCATTCTATCTCTCCCTTTCCCCTTCTCTCAGTGAATATCTTTTTCTTATCCCTTAATTTTATTTCTTGGATATCTTTTAGACAAAATACAATACTCATTTCATTCCTAAGCATTCCAAAGCACTAGAAAGCATAAGAATAAATGTACGTTTCTTTAAAATGGTATCTAAATACATATCTAAAATATCTAAATACTTACCTAAAATGATAAGTTTTATGTCTAAAACCATCAGCAAAACCATCATAGTCTGCTTATACTTAAGGAAATATTATTATGATTTTCATTATCATCAAGATGATATGTGAAATGAATATAAAACTAATTTAGATTTTGCAGAACTGCCTTTTGTAGCTTGGGAATCAGTCTTACAATGCAGCTTGAAATGATTAATCGATTTTTGACAATGCTCTCCTGTGTATTTTGAGTGAAGTAATTCACAGGTTGTAGAACTTCTTCCCATCACAGAACTCTGGTCCTGTCCCCCACCCAGCAATGACCCAAGTGATTTGAAATAATCAATTAATAACTGGACTGGAGAACATTCATATTGCCCTGCATCTGTGGGCTTGTGATGGGAAACCACTCAGGCCCTGAAAATGATTGTGTTGTAATCCACATTCCACATTCCTTCCTACTTATGATTTGTATATAAAATCTCTACCTTTCCTGCAACAGGAGGAAGTGTCCCGCTCAGAACTTCCAGTTTGCAAACTGAATTCTTCACTCTGAAAGTGATTAATTAAACTGCTACTTGATTTCTAAAACCTGTTTCTTGACCCCACTTTTTGTGGCTCCAGCTATCCACAGTTTAGAGACCAAGATGGTAATATTCTGTTAATATACTTGTGACCTCTTTCTATGTATACTCCTAACTGTCTTCAAAATGATAAAATTCTTAGAAGTTACAAGTATCATCTTCCCTTATGGAAATGCAAAGAATTATTGAATCTTTTATAAATTCTCTTTCATATTTACCTTTTTATGCTTCTCTTGAGTCTTCTGTTTGGAAGCCAAAATTCCTATTCAGCTCTGGTTTTTTCATCTGGAATGTTTGAAAGTTCTCCAATTCTTAAATAACCATTTCACCCTTGAAGGATTATACTCAGTTTTGCTGGATAGGCGATTCTTGAATATAATCCTAGCTTCTTTGACATCTGGAACACCATATTCCAAGTTTTCTAATTCTTTAATGTAGAAACTGATAAATCTTGTGTTATCCTGACTATGGCTCCATGATACTTATCTTGTTTCTTCCTTGCTGCTTGCAATATTTTTTCCTTGATGTGGGAGTTATGGAATTTGGCAAAAATATTCCTGTGAGTTTTCATTTTGATATCTCTTTCAGGAAGTGATCAGTTGATTCTTTCCATTTGTATTTCACCGTCTTATTCTAGGATATCAGGGTAGTTTTCCTCAGCTGTTTCTTGAAAGATGATGTCTAAATTCTATTTTTGATTATGACTTTCAACAAGTTCAATAATTCTTAAATTATCTATCCTTGATCTATTTTCTAGTTCAATTGTTTTTCCAATCAAATATTTCACATTTTCTTTCAGTTTTTCATCTTTTGATTTTGTTTAATTGTTTCTTGGAGTTATTAGCTTCTAGTTGCTGGTATGGTGCTGCCTTATTGGGGCAATCCCTGGGCTGAACTGCTCTCCACTCTCACCTTTTGAGACATATCTTTCCTGCAAACTTTGTAATCTTTCTTGGACTGACAATGGATGAGGTTTTATTCCATCCTTTTGTTACTTTTGCTCCTCCAAAATTTGTTTTGAGGCATTATCTTAAAGTTGTTAAGAAGGAAATTTGGGAAAGTTCAGATGAGTCCCTGCCTTTCCTCTATCATCTTGGCTCCACCTCTGTTGTTCTTTGTTTTGAAAATAAAATTGATATATGAACTAATGCAAAGTGTAGTGATCAGAACCAGAAGAACATCATACATAGTAATAGCAATGATATAATAAAAATCAATTGTGAAAGATTTAGCTACTCTTATCAATACAATGATCCAAGATAATTTTAGAGAAGTGATGAACTCTGATTGAAGCTTGTTTGTTTGTTTCATAAGATAGCTAATAAAGAATTTTTTTTTATGACTTCACAGGTATAATGGATATCATATTGCTTGCCTTCTCAATGGGTGGAGGAATAGGAAGAGGAAAAGGGAATTTGGAACTCTAAATTTTTTAAAATGAATACTTAAAAAAGAAATTTAATTTAATTTGGATTTATAGAGAAAATGTTATTAGTGTGTTCATACTCTTTGACCCAGTGACCCCACTGCTAAGCATATATACCAAAGAAGCAAACCTGAAAGATTCTACACCAAAGTATTTATATCAGCACTTTTTGTAATAGCAAAGAACTGGAGGGAAAAAGTTGTTATCCATTGATTAGGGAGTAATAAATAAATTGTGGTATATGAATATCACAGAATTTTAGAGATAGAGATGAGTACTGAACCTGTGCTTTCATCAAACACGCCCATATAAGGAACCTCTACCATAGGAGACTGTCACTTTCCCTGTAATTTATGGCCTTAAAGAGTCACCCAGAGAACTGAAAGGTTAAAGGACTTGTGCAGCACCATGAAGCCTATATGTCAGAGGCAAAACTTCAGCCCAAGTCTGATGAAGTAAAGTAAGCAGAATTAAGTGAATGATATTCATATGATGACAGTATTGTAAAGTAAAACAATGCTAAACATTGTTAAGCATAAAATTCAAATTAATGCATTTATTTTTAGTGATCAGTCTCAGAGAATAGATAAAACTTTTTTTTTTTTTTTTTTTGGTAGAGAGGTAGAATACTATGGAAACACAGTGTTGCATACATTATCTGAACCAGTTGTGATGTCATCTGCTTTCTTTAACTGGTGTTTTTGTTGTTGTTACTTTAATTTATTTGGGGGGTTTTGTGACTAGAGAAATTCAATGTCAGTGTGGGAGAGAGGTAGAAAAGGGAGAAGGAAGATTTTATGGGGAAATGCCTGTAGTATTTTTAAAGGCTTTAAAAAACGCTTTAGAAAAAGAAAATGAAACTGATCAAAAATTTTCCAAGAACAAATATAACCCAAAGTTGTTTAATGACTATAATGAATGTTGAAGCAAGCAAATAGCATTCCCAATAACCCTGATATTTTTGGAAATGCTTGGTAAAAAAAAAAAGACACATAAGCTTTAAAAAGAAAATCTGTGATAATATGCATTTTTCCTTTTCCTGGCATCTTGAACCTGGAATCAGGAACACTTGAATTTGAAACTTGACCTTAGACATTTATTAGTGACTCTGGTCAAGTCATTAAACCTCTCATTTTTGTTTCTTCATTTGTAAAATGAGGGTAAAAATAACACCTACCTCACAGGGTTTTTGTGAAGATCACATGAAATAACAATGATGAAAGCAGCCTCCTCTACCAGCACCAGGGAGGTAATGGTTTTCCAAAGTCCCCTAAGCAACCAATTGTTTTGACTGGATTGTAATCAGAGGTTCCATTCACCACCTGTTGTGAACATGGCCAGGTGGGGGGAAACCACTGTGCACAGTAGAAAGGATGCTCAGATGAAGTGGCTGTGATATATTTATCCAGCTCAAAGGAGTAGGGCTCCTGCAGAATAGGAAAAGAAGAATGAGGATGAGTCACTGTTCATAATTCTTCCAAATACAAAAAGGTCTCTCTCTGCAGGCATTCTTGAGGCAGAAAGAACTTTTGGATTACTCACCCTACACTTTCTCTCTGAGTTTATTCACAGAGGAAGGAAAATGCCCAAGTTTTTAGATGGAATTGTTTTGACCTCCTCCTCCACACATGACTGTTCTCACAACAAGAATGGAGCAGACTGGCTCTGAAATGAATTCATGAATAAACTGTTGGGAAGAAGCATGCTACTGTATTACCATGCTGTCATTAAGGATCCCTAATGAACTAAGCAGATGCTTTACAGGCCATCTACCTATTCCAGTCTCCTCATTTCACAGATGAAGAAACTGAGGCTAAGAAAAGTAAAGGCTAAGAAGGTCCAGGGGTACACAAGTACTAAATATAATAGAAGGGATTTGAACTCAGTTCCTCTAGTACCCAGAAAGACAGCTAGATTCAGAGTCACAGACTGGGTTTATAATCTGACTCTAGTCAGTTTCTCTGGGCCTCAGTTTCTCATCTATAAAATGACCCTTGAGATAACTTCCAGCTCTATATCTATGATGAATGAATGAATAAATCATTGGCTAAGTGCTTACTACATACATACATACTTGTGCTAAGTGAAGGGTCTAGAAAAATAAGTCAATTCTGGCTCTGAAGATGCTCACCTTCTAATGGGAAGTGGGGGGAAACAACTCATATAAAAGGCTTCAACTGCAAGTCAGATGGAAAGACTCCATGGTCCTTAGGGTACAGGGCAAAGCACATAGTAATGCTTCTTCTTCCGTGTTATTTCCATTGATAAAATCATGTCAGCTTCTGCTGCTGAGCCATTTGGCAGTGCCAAGGACTTTGATGGCAAGAGCTTTCTTTTCTAGTTCTTTAATAGATATAACTGTAGAATTTCTAAGAGCAGTTGCCAGGTTGTATCTTTATAGAAGTTTACTCTTAGAATGACAGCTTTGGACATTGGGCTCTTGGGTTCAGAATCTTGGGTCTTGCATCTTTATCAGGGTTTAGGGGGCAGCGAGGTAGGGTATACCACCTAGCAAGTTATTTAATCTCTTTCAGCTTCAATTTCCTCATCTGTAAAGTGAATAGGTTGTGACCTCAAACACTTAATACTCCCTAGCTGTGTGACCCTGGGCAAATCACTTAATCCCAATTGCCTCAGCAAAAAAAAAAAAAAAAAAAATGAATGGGTTGGACTCAATTCTCCCTAGCTTTAAACCTATGATTCTAAGATCCCCTTTATCCATCTTTCAGTCTTATAGTAGCCAACAGTCTCTCTGATGTTTATTCTAATCTCCTTTCAATGATCCACATGGAGGGCTTCTTGTGAAGGAAAATTTGTATGAAATAAACCAGAGAAAATGAAAAATGTATGTTCCCTAAGCCACTTTCTTCTCTCTCCTTCCATTCTTCCAGTCTGCTACTAGGTGCTCTGAAATACCTCATTGTCATTCTGTAAGGTAAGTCTTCTCTCTCTTGTGTCAATAGAAATCAGATAAGACTGAGAAACACTTTTTTTTTTTTTTTTTTCACAGACCATGCTTTTCATTAAACTGCTTCCCCTAGTGGAAAGAGTTATGTTATTTCTATATTGTACAAATTGTGATTTATTGATTGTCCTGCTAACAAATACCATCTTAAAATAGGCATGGACATCCTTCAATTTGTAATGTTTTCTAATTTCTGAGTTTTTTCAGACTTTTATGCCTCAATTTCTGTTTGCTTCAAGCATGTCTGGATATGATAGGACACGGTGAGGGAAGAGGTGGTGATAAGAAATCAGTCAAAGCTAAAGCAGTCATATTAAAATCATAATGTCATAGATTTAGAGTTGAAAAGGATTTAACATGACATCTAGTCCAACTCCCTCATTTTACAGATGAGGAAACTGAGACCCAACCAGTTTAAGTTACTTATCCAAGTTCATACATATACTAAACAGCAGGGACAAGATGGGAACTCAAGACCTCTGACTCTATAGCCAATATTCTTTATTAGGATAAAAAAATCTAGAGCCATGTGTTTTTTTCCCTTTTATTCTGGTTTTTCTTTCCCAATGTGACAAGTATGAAAATATGTTAAAAATGACTGTATATGTATAACCTATACCAGCTTGCTTGCTGTCTTGGGAAAAGGGCAGAAGGAGAGGATGGTAGGGAGAAAAAAATTGTTATTCAAAATCTTATAAAAACAAAAAAATGTTGAAAACTATCTTCACATGTAATTGGAAAAATAAAATACTATTAGAAGGAAAAAAATTCCATTTTTTTAGAAACAATTTTTTAGAAATTATCTAGTTCCCTTATTTTTCAGATGAGAAAATCAGGACCTATGTATATTAATTTGCTCAAGGTCATAAGGATAGTACCAGAGGTGAGATTTGATTCCAGGTCTTGTGCCTGCAGAGCAAGTGTCCTTTCTGCTGTCCTGTAATGTTTTCCACTGGCATGCTCTCCATTCATGCTTGTGAAGGAATAGTGACAAGGAGGCTTCATGGGAATCTGGAGGAGATGAAGATTGAACAACAGCAACAAAAAAATCCAACCTGGATCTTAATTTATGAGTCACTGATAGATGCTTCCTGCATTATTTAGATGTAAAGCAGAAGCAGGGAGCAGACCTAAATATGGAGTGACGGGTTGGCACAGACACGAAGGCTGCCAGCTTAGAACAAAGGCTTCCTGTCAGTTTTATCTCAAGGATTTTTGTGTGCTCTGAATAATACCAGAGACAGAGGAACATTATCAACTGTCTGTTTAGAAGTATCTTCCTACTAAGTAGCTATGAACAAGTGTTCTTCTGGGTGGGAAGAGAGTGAGCAAAGTGCTTCTTGGGAGACTCAAGGACCGGGATAGAAGTGGCCAGAATAATGCTCTCTCTTCCCCATCCTCCAAACATAGTAGCCTCCTTATAGTTCAGTGACCTTGAGAGTATAGGCACATTACTATTAATTTTTTCATTTGAGAGCTGGCCCTGGAATCTCAGACACTTACTAGCTCTGTAGTCTTAGGCAAGTTACTTAATCCTGTTTGCCTCAGTTGCACATCTGTAGAGAAGGAAATGGCAAACCACTCCAGTATTTTTGCCAAAAAAAACCCCAAATCTAAATGGGGTCACAGAATCAAACATGACTAAACTCAGCGACAAAATCAGGGGCTATGTTGGTGCCAGGCATGTTTCATGGCATTCAGCAGGGATATCATCCTCACCCTAAAGCAGTAAGTTAGGAGAGACGCTCAGGGCTTTGTGTCAAGGCACCAAAATTTATAGGACACAAGAAAATAACACATAGATTCATTTAGGATCTTAGAAGGCTAGAGAAATTCCCTTTCCTGATCAACTAAAATTGAAAACCCTCCCCAAAAGGAGACAGTAACCTTATTTTATATTACCTTCATTCTAATCATAATAGTCTGCTATTCCTTCCTTATAAGAAAAAATTCCAACTTTCTCCTTCAACCCTTTTCCCAGGTGGACACCCCAATGTCTATAATGTGTTGCTTCCTTAAATAGGACTATAGAATCCCAAGCTTCCTTCAAAGTATAACTAGGATACTCCTTTCTACATAAGATTTGTCCCAATATGCCCAGTTATTAGTAATTTTCCTCTTGAAACTTCTTCATACATATATACTTTGAAATTTATTTGTGTATATTCTTTACCTCCAAATTAGAATATAAGATTCTTGAGGTTGGAAACAATTTCATTTTTTGTTCTTGTATTCTCAGCACCTAACAACATGCCTTCTATACACTACATCATTATCATCATCATAAATAATAATAATAAATGTTGAATTGAATTTTAGCTAAAACCTCACTTTCTAATCCTTCTATAGGAGAGGAAGTGGGTCCAGTATGAGTAGAAATCTATTGAATATGTATGGCAACACTGAACACATATATACTTGAATGAGTGGAACGTGACATTTGGAATTATGGGATCTGGAGGGTTCTGTGCAGCAAGTCAATGATGTGATCAGTGATTTAATTGTTTTTCCACTGTTATGCACTTTCACCAGGCACAGCTGTTCCAAACATGTTCACATAGAAATAGTCCAACATCTATTGTTTGCTAATAGTTTTTTTTCCAAAAGGGTACCTGGAACATGGTGCTTCTGTTAGCACACAAACAGAAAGTGTTGTTTGTAGCAACAAATGTTTGGATTTAGGCAGATGTAGGGATTTAGAGGTAATTGAGGGTAAAATACAATTCTGTTCTTTCCAATGGCTGCTGCACATAGAACAGATCATGCCCTTTGAGATGAATTGTGTGTAGAGTGGCCCAAAATGCTGACCTGTAGTTGAGTTTCTTTCACAGTGTGAACCTGAAGACTCCCCTCTAGTTTATGCTTGGAGTTACCATTACTTACAGAGACTACAGCTAGCTATGCCTCTGTACCTCTGATCCATTTTCTGCTTAGGAGGATTCATTTTTGTTCCATTTATTAACTACTGGCTTTAGGCAAGCCTCTGGACCTCTCTGAGTCTGTTTCCTCAGCTGTAACATGGGCATCAAAATATTTGTGTTAGCCACTCCATGAGGTTGTTGTGAAGATCAAATAAGATGATATATATAGAATATTTTGAAAACCTTAAAACACAATGTAAATATAAGTATCAACTAATATTTACATTAATAATTAATGAATATTGATTATATGGTGAATGTTAATTATAAATATGAACAATATCAATTAAATATTGATAAATACATGGTAAATAAGCATTAATAATTAATTATAATATTATTGTTATCAATTGAGATAATGAATTAAAGTGCTTTGATCCCAGCTAATATTTCCAGAGGGCTTTAAGTTTCATAAGACAATTTACATATATTATATCATTTCTCTTTACATCAATCTAGTGAGGAACATTGTATGCATATGGTTCTTCCCTTTTTACAAATGAGGAAACTGAGGCTTGGAGGGGACCATAGACTTGCCCAAAGTCATTTGGCAAAGTGACAGTCAAACCCAAGTTTCCAGGTACTCTTTGGACTGCTTGAAAGCCATTGTTGTTGTTGGCCATTATTAACTACAGTAACAATAATCAAAAGAACTATCTTGTCTGATGACTCACACTAGTCTGTGTGTCGCTCTTGTTTCTCAGCTATATCTAATTGTATGTATACAATGTATAATTGTATAATTATAAGGGAATAAACAATTTCAACCCTGAAGCTACCTTTTGAAAAATTGAACACTTAGTTCTTGGAGGGCAGGGATCCTCTCTTCTCCACTGCTGAAAATCCCTAGCTCACCTAATACCCAGTTTGTGTATACAATCAACAGTTTAATACACATTAGGTCAAAATAATGTTGGGTAGTATAATAGGAGAACCCACTAGGTTGGGAACCAGGAGATCTGAGCTCTAGTCACTAGATCTTGTCTTTATCACTAATTAGGGCAATCACTCCATCATTCTAAGCCTCAGATTCCCTTATCTATAAATTGAGAAAGTTGGGCTAGTTATAATATCTAAATTCCTCCCAGCTCTAACATTCTGTGATATTATGTA
The DNA here is from genome assembly GCA_023553655.1 of Myrmecobius fasciatus. Lineage (NCBI taxonomy): Eukaryota > Metazoa > Chordata > Mammalia > Dasyuromorphia > Myrmecobiidae > Myrmecobius > Myrmecobius fasciatus. The sequence goes on from JAJPUD010000322.1 coordinate 495,426, forward strand.
AAATAAAAGGGACTTTTGGAGAGCAGAATCACACAATCTCAGAATTGAAGGGACCTAGGTTGATATCCAGCCCAACTCCTATCTGAATCAGAATCCCCTTTTCAATATACCTGACAAGTGGTCAGCTACCTTATAAAAATATATCATATAATAAAAGTGTTCTTTCTTTGGTAAAAAAAAGACAATACAATACTGGAAATTAAAGGAAAGTCATAATTTGAAGAACAGCATGATGTAATACTATTATGCTATTAAAAGAATACAGAAATAGATCATTCCATAAAGATGTGGAAAGACATATGAATTGATACAGAGAAAAGTAAGCAGAATCAACAATTTATACAATTTATGTTATAAAAAAGAATTTTGAAGACTTTTATAAACTAATGAAGAATGAAATGAGTGGAACAAATTATACAGAAACATCATAAAGACAAACAACTTTGAAAGCTGAAGATCTATAATCAACACAATCAGCATTCATGATTCTAGAGGATTGATGTCAGATTGTGTGCTCTCCTCCTGACAGAAAAATGATGGACTTACAGTGCAGAAGAAGACTATTAAAATCCTTAGATTTTTCCCACATAATCTAGTCATGTGCATTCAGTGCAGAATAAGACATGGATATACATTTTTTGGATATGCAATCAATGAGGGGATTTGTTTTGTGTGACTATGCCTATTTGTTGCAATGAATTTATTTTTTCTTCCTCTTTTTTTTTTTTTAGTGAGATGAGAAATGGAAAAGAATGAATATAGATTTCTATTATGGAAAAAAATTGAGAGGTGAGAGGATGCTACAGGTATAAAATAATGTGTTTTACTTTATTGTTTTACTTTCTTACAAGAGACCTCTCATGGAGTATGTGTGTACAAGGAGTCATGTGTAAATGCTTGTAACTGTGACATTAAAAAAATTTATATAAATAACTTATGGGTATTAATATTCTAGCATTTTAGTAATAAAAGAAGCCAGTGGGAACTCTTTTAATCCAAGGATTCCTTCTGAGGGCTCACGGTTTAAAGAGTGGGTGTTCCTGAGAGTGGCAATCAACTCTGATTGGTTAAAAATAAGAGAATAAATATTATGAGAGGTTCGATATATTCCAATGAGGTTCTTAAAGTAGATATACTGAGCCTTCAAATCATTTTCTATAACATCTATCTGACAAAAGGAAGAATCCACATTTTCCCAGACCCATATAAGTAAACACAACGAGCAGGAATCCATTCATTCACCTAAACTTAAGATTTCTTTACTGTCTTTGTTTAGAACTTTGCCCAAGATTTTCATCACTGGAAGTAGAAAAAGGAAAAAAGACTTGGTCTTAGCTATTAATATATAAAAGAAATATTTTTCTCATATTGTAAACACGAATCACATCAATAAAACTCTTTGCTAGAGTAAAGAGAAACCTGGCTGATATATCCTCAGATAAACTATTCTGCTCTGAAATAACTGTTGGGAATTTTTTTTTGTTATATTGAACCTAAATTAGCCTCTTAGCAATTTCTAGTTGTCATTCCTAGTGCTGATTTCTCTCTCTTTTTTAATTAAAGCTTTTTATTTTCAAAATATATACATGGATAATTTTCGACATTCACCCCTACAAAACCCTGTGTTCTAATTTTTTCCCTCCATTTCCTCCACCTCCTCCCCCCCCAGTCGGCAAGTGATCCAATATATGTTAAAATGTGCAATTTCTTTATATATATCTCCAAAATTATTATGCTGCACAAGAAAAATCAGATCAAAAAAAGAAAAAAAATGAGAATGAAAACAAAATGCAACTAAACAACAACAAAAAGAGTGAAAATTCTATGTTGTGATCCACATTCAGTTCCTACTATCCTCTCTGGGTGCAGATGTCTCTCTTCATCACAAGACCATTGGAACTGGTTTGAATCACCTCATTGTTGATGGAAGCCATGTCCATCAGAATTGATCATCATATAATCTTGCTGTTGCTGTATATAATGATCTCCTGGTTCTGCTCATTTCACTCAATATCAGTTCATGTAAGTCTCTCCAGGCATCTCTGAAATCATCCTGCTGGTCGTTTCTTACAGAACAATAATATTCCATACCATTCATATACCATAATTTATTCAGCCACTCTCCAATTGATGGGCATCCATTCAATTTCCAGTTTCTTGCTACTACAAAAAGGGCTGCCACAAACATTTTTGCACACATGGATCCTTTTCCTTGCTTTATGATCTCTTTAAGATACAAGCCCAGTAGAAACCTAGTGCTAATCTCTTGATCCAAACCAAACAATTTCCACTATCTTCCACTCTACATAACAGCCATTCAAATATTTGAAGATAATGACTGTGTCTCTCTGAATCTTCTTTTCTTTGGACTATGGCATAGTCTAGAAGTCCTTCAACATCCTACCCTCTTCTAGAAGTGTTTCAGCTTGTCAATGCTCTTCCTAAAATGTGATACCCACACAATGTTGGATTAGGGAAGAGTATATTATAAACATCACTACTTTCTATTAAGACATTAGTATGGTGCCTGGCACATAGTAAGTGCCTAAAATTGCCTTTTGATTGACTGGTCATTGTCTCTCTATCAGTATAGCCTTATATCACAGCATCTTTTTGGGATGTCACTGTTAATTCACCTTGAAGATTATTGAAATCCTTAGATCTTTTCCATATAATCTATTGCCTAGCCATGTCTTCCTCAATTTGTATTTGTAAGCTGTGAATCAAGGACATTTCAAATTGTCACCTATTTCATCATAAAGACTTGCTACTACTATAAACATGAGTTCTTAACCTGGGATCTACAGACTCCTCCCTTCAAAGTGGGAGTAGTCTGTGAACTTGGATGAGAACAAAAAATACAGCTTTATTTTCAATAATCTCTGAATTTGGCTTTTTATTCAATTATTTAAAAGGCATTCAGAGACTTTACCATCTGAATTCTGTCACACACACACAAACACACATAGAACAAACCCCTCTTTTAATAGGAAAGAAACCCAGACTAAGATATAGACTGGAAGTCAGAGACAGAGAGAAACAGAGAGGCAGAACAAGAGAAAAACATTTCTTAGGCACTACTCTGTGCTAGGTGATGCTCAGGATACAAATAAAAACCCATCTTGACCCTTAGGAACTTACATTCAAATGGGGGAATACTACTTATAAGAGGGATCTGGGAAGTGGGTGGGGGTGATGATATACTATGGAATGGGTGGGCATGCCCTAGAAGGGCTGTGTAAACTTGGAACTATGCAAGAGGCTTCAAGAGACATAGCCATTCAATGCTTGGATGGTTGCAAGGGCTGAGTCAAATTTCCCAAAGGAGAGGGAGTGTAGATAATGGCCAATAAGTCCTACCTCTGTAAGCAAGTGACTGATGTTAACAGAAGGTGCTATTTATTACATAAGGGGAAGTGGGGTGGTATACAGGGCAGTGAAGAATAAAAACTGACAAACTCTAAATGAATGAAAAGAATGTCCTTTTCCAACTGACTGGTCAAAGTTCTCCAACTCGAGGTGTGTCTATTCTTCTTTAAGTAAAATCAGGCCAAACTCCATCTGGATCTGTTTTTGTTTGCTTTTCCAATAGAAAATGACTGTGTGGGGAGCTAGTGTGTGGTTCCCAAAATATAGAAACCCTGTCAGGCCCAGCCAAAAGAACACAGAGTTTGCTCTGAGATAGGAGAGTCTTTGCCCAGAGACATTAACACAGATAGCAGGCACCCTGCTGAGTGCCTTGGCTTCTACATTTCTTTATGCCAAAGGGCAAGTCTCATTTCTAACTTCCTAGATTCTCCCAGGAGGGAAAGACTCTGGGGTCCTTGAAGAGAAAAATTGCTCCCAAGGGGAAAAATCCATTGCCTTATTTTCAGTTAGCTTTAATGAGATGAGCCAGAAATAAAATGACATAATAATAAGAGACATTAGCCATGATCACCTCCATTATGTTATTCAAGTTCCTTGGAGAGATATACCCTTGTAGGAGTTGAGAACAGAATAGACACAAATTCCTCACCTATAAATTGAGGGGGTTAGATTAGAGGGCCCTAATTCCCTTTCAATCCTGAATTTATGATCCTAGGAGGACTGATAAGAAAACATAATTTTTTTCTCTCATTAAAAAAGGTGCATAGAAACTATGCATATAAAATTCACTGTTTGTTGGCAGACATGGTTTCTATGGTTATTGGCTTTGCTTCATTTTTTGTTTTTGTCACAAAGAAAGGTTTAATAGAGGGTGTAAAACTAGAGGGACAAAAACAATAGATAAAAGCAATACTATTTAAATATCCAGAAAATTAGGTAAAAAGGAAAATTTTTTTTTTTGGTACACTCTGGGTGCTTGTCCACAGCTGACTAATTATAGGTATGAATAAAATATTTGTTGCTTTTACTGACTAAACTGAAACCTAGCATGTCCTTTACAGAAACCCCACCCATACCATACACCTGATCCTACCAGGAACCAGAGCAGAGACTTGGCCTTGGGCTAAATTGTGAAATAGATGAACTTTGCATTTGGCAATTCTGAGAGTCCTTGGCCTGTGCCTTTCCCCTTCCTGAGAAATATTCCCTCCCAGTCTCCACACACACCCTTCCTTGATATTTTATTAGCTTTTAAGTATCTTCTTAATCTTTCTTCCTTCTGCATATTTTCTTATGAAACTTTGGTTTAAGGTTCAGCAATTATTAAGTTATTTTCTGATCCTGATTGATTAAAGCTTTAAAAATGTTGCTCTTCTAGTCCAGGTAAGCTTTCCCCCTTTCTTTTGTCAAGTCACCTAACTGGGTTTCAGTTTTCTTTTTCTTTTCTTTTTTTTTCTGAGGCAATTGGGGTTAAGTGACTTGGCTAGGGTTACACAGCTAGGAAGTGTTAAGTGTCTTAGGTGGGGTTTGAACTCAGGCCCTCCTGACTTCAGGGCCGATGCTCTATCCACTGTGTCATCTAGCTACCCCTGGGTCTCAGTTTTCTTATCTATAAAATGAGGTGATTGAACTGCATGGCTTTTTGAATTCCTTTTCAGCTCTAAATCTATATATTTTAGCTTTTGTCTCATAATTTCTAGCATCTAGCACAATTACTATGGGCAGCAAGGTGGTGTAGTTCATAGTGCTGGGCCTAAAGTCAGAAAACTCATTTTTATGAGTTCAAATTTGGCCTCAGACACTCACTAGCTATGTGGTTTTGGAAAAGTCACTTAAACCTGTGTCCCTCAGTTTCTTCATTTGTAAAATGAGCTAGAGAAGGAAATGGCAAACCACTCTAGCATCTTTGCCAAGAAAACCTCAAATGGGGTCATGAAGAGTCTCACACAGCTGAAAACAATTGAACAACAACAACCAAAGCACAATTACTAAGCATGCAGTAGATGCTTAATAAGTGCTTCTTGAATTAAATTCTCACCAGACATAGGTAGTATAGATCCCTCTCTGGAGAAAGAACTGTTACTGTGTGAAGACAGATGTATTATGCTATTTTTCACTTTTTTCATGCAAAAAATTAATATAGAAATATTTTCCATGAATGTACTGTATAAACTAAATTGGATTGCTTATTGTTTAAGGAAGGGGGGAGCTGGAGGGAGGGAAAGATAAAATTTGAAACTCAAAACTTTTTTTTTTAAAGTTTAAAAAATTGTTTTAATATGCAATTGGGGAAAAATAAAATATTATAAAATTTAAAAAGAAAAGAAATAGTAAACCCTAAGTTTCTTGAAGTCAAGAGGCATGACATTTGTTCATCTTTGTATTCCTGGAGCTTAGTACAGTATAATAAATCTTTTGTCTTAAAGCTAAGCACTATGTGCTAAGCCTTTTACGATTATTATCTCATTTGATTTTAATAACAACCCTGGGAGATAGGCACTATAATTATTCCAATTGTATAGGTAAGGAAGCTGAGGCAGACAGAGGTAAAAGTTACATGGTCAGGGTCACACAGCTAGTAAGTATCTGAGGTCAGATTTGGACCCAGGAAGACCTAAAAAAGGAGCAATCATTGGAGACCTAAATCTTATTATGATGTTTTTCCTAATATGCTTTAAATATCCTTTATCTTTCCATAATGCAGTTCTGCCTGCAAGAAGCATAGTCTGGAATCTGGACTTAGGTGTATGTCTGAAAATGCATAGAAAATACAAACAGGTACATAGCATACAGGTGCATAAGTATGCACACATGTGCATGTTTACACTTATACAATAGTCTTATTATATCTCCTAGATGAATATCTGCTTCCACTTGACACCATGATACCCTTAGAGCAAATGTAGAAAACCATTTTGTGCTTGTTGGCTTGTCTCCTGCAACAGCTGCCTTAAGGTGCAGCTGATGATTCATTTCACACAGAAAAAAAACCAAAACATACAAATGCTATCTTTTGGCATTTGTCTTTGAGGTTGTCTGATTGCCATGGGTGGGTTAAGTTCAGAGTTAGAAATAATTTTTTTTTTTTTGCTTTTTGCTAAGGCAATTGGGGTTAAGTGACTTGCCCAGGGCCACACAGCTAGGAAGTGTCTGAGATCAAATTTGAACTCAGGTCCTCCTGACTTCAGGGCTTGTGCTCTATCCACTGCGCCACCTAGCTGCCCCGAAATAATTTTTTTTTAAGAAAATAAAAGACATGAAATAGAGATTCTCCATTTATTATTTTTATAATCTATTGAGTAATGGAGAAGCTAATTTATTTCAGTATTCAGTTTAGTATTTTTAAAAATGAAATTAACAAAAAAAGATAGTGATGGTGCTCTACCAATTAAACTGCTAAAAATTATTTTATAGATCCAGAAAAAAATAGTAACAAAATTCATCTGGAAGAACAAAAGGTCAAGAACATCAAGGGAATCAGTGAAAAAACAATACAAAGGACTGTATTACAAAGCATTAATCATCAAAATAATCTAGTACTGACTAGGAAATAGAGGGTGGATCAGTGGAACAGACTGGGTACACAATATATAGTAGTAAATGACCAAAGCATTCTAGTGTTTGATAAATCAAAAGATCCAAGTTTTTTTTTTTTAAGCTTTTTATTTGCATAACATATGTATGGATAGTTCTTCAACATTGATTCTTACAAAGCTTTCCTTTACAATTTTCCCCCTAGTCTCCTCCCCTCCCCTAGATGGCAGGAAGTCCACTACATGTTAATTATATTAAAATACTTGACAAGTCGAATATATGTATACATATTTCCATACTTATCTTGCTATGCAAGAAAAATCATATCTACATGAACAAAAAAAATCAGAAAAAGGAAACACAATGCAAGCAAACATCAATATAGAGCATGAAAATGTTATGTTGTGGTCCACATTTCACATCCCTCTCTCTGGGTGTATATGGCTTTCTTCACTGAACAATTGGAACTGGTTTGAACCATTTCACGGTTGAAGAGAGCCATGTCCATCAGAATTGATCATCATATAGTATTGTTGTTGCCGTGTATAATGATCTCCTGGTTCTGCTGATTTCACTCAGTATCAGTTCTTACAAGTCTCTCCAGGCTTCTCTGAAGTCGTCCTCCTGGTCGTTTCTTACAGAACAATAATATTCCATAACATTCATATACCATAATTTATTCAGCCACTCTCCAATTGATGGGCATCCATTCAGTTTCCAGTTTCTAGCCATTACAAAAAGGGCTGCCACAAACATTCTTGCACATGTGGGGCCAAAAGATCCAAGTTTTGGTGACAAGAGTGCACTATTTGTAAAAACTGTTGGGAAAAGTAGAGAACAGTTTGGCAAAACTGCAAATGGACCAACACCTCATTCTGTAGACCAAGATAAGCAAATTAGGGGAATATGGAATAATTTAACTGTCAAATCTATGGAGAAGGGAATAATTTGCGATCAAATATCACATAGAGAGCATTATGGGATGTAAAATGGATAATTTCAATTACATTAAATTAATAAGGTTTTGCATAACGAAACCAAATGCAGCCAAGATTAAAAGGAAAGAGAAACTGGAGGGGGAAGGAGGGGAAATTTTTATAACAAGTTTCCTGGATAAAGGTCTCATTTCTAAAATATATAGGTAATTGGCTCAAATTTATTTTAATAATAATAGCTTTTTATCTTTCAAAATACATGCAAAGACACTTTTCATCATTCACCCTTACAAAACCCTGTGTTCCAAATTTTTCTCCTTCCCTTTCCTCTTCCCTCTTCCCCTAGACCTCAAGTAATCCAATATAGTTTAAAATGTGCAATTCTTCTAAATATACTTTCACATTTATCAATCTGCACAAGAAAAACCAGATCAAAAGGAGAAAAAAATTAGAAAGAAAAAATACAAGCAAGGAAATAATAACAACAACAAAAAGTGAAAAAAATATATTGCAATCCACATTCAGTCCCCATAGTCCTCTCTCTGGATGCACATGGTTCTCTCCATCACAGTACTGGAATTAGCCTGAATCTCCTCATTGTTGAAAAGAGCCAAGTTCTTCACAGTTGATCATTACATAATCTTGTTGCTGCTATGTACAATGTTCTCTTGGTTCTACCCACTTCACTTAACATCAGTTCATATAAATATCTCCAGGCCTTTCTGAAGTCAGTCTCCTGATTGTTTCTTATAAAACAATAATATTCCATTGCATTCATACTTTCCCAATGATGGGCATTCACTCAGTTTCCAGTTCCTTGTCACTACAAAAAGGGCTACTACAAACATTTTTGCACATGTGGGTCCTTTTCCCTCTTTTATGATTTGACTCAATACAAGCCATTCCTCAACTGATAAATGGTCAAAGGATATGAACAATTTTCAGATGAAGAAATTAAAGGATTTAATATGAAAGAATGCTCTTAATCACTATTGATTAGAGAAATGTAAATTAAGACAAATGTGAGGTAACCACTTCACACCTCTCAGATTGCCTAAGATGATAGGAAAGATAATGATAAATGTTGGAGGGAATGTGGAACATTGAGACACTAATGCATTATCAGTGGAGTTGTGAAATGATCCAACCATCTTGGAGAGCAATTTGGAACTATGCCCAAAGGGCTATCAAACTGTGATTGATTTAGCAGTGTCACTACTGAGTCTGTCTCCCAAAGAAATCATAAAAGAGGGAAAAGAAACCATTTGTGAGAAAATGTTTGTAGCAGCCCTTTTTGTGATGTCAAACAATTGGAAAATGAGTAGATGCACATCAATTGGGGAATGGCTGAATAAGTTATGGTAAATGAAAGCAATGGAATATTATTGTTCTATAAAAATGATAAAACAAACTGATTTCAGAAAGACATGGAAAGATTTACATGAATTGATACTGAGTGAAACAAGCAGAATCGGGAAAACATTGCACAGAATAACAGCAAGATTGTGTGATGACCAATTATGAAAGACTTGGTTTTGTTCAGAGATTCAGTGATCCAAGACAATCCCAAGGACTGGCAAGGAATTGGAAACTGATTGGATGCTCATTTGTCAGGGAATGGCTGAATATGGTATATGCATGTAATGGAATATTATTGTTCTATAAAAAATGATGAACAAGCTAATTTCAGAAAAGCTTGGAAAGATTTATGTGAATTGATGCTAAGTGAAGTGAGCAGAACCAAGAGAACATTGTACATAACAAAAAGATTATGTGATGATCAACTATAATGGACTTGTCTCTTTTCAACAACTTGTCTCTGATTCAAGGCAATTCCAATAGACTTGTAGTGGAAAGAGTTATTCACATTCAGAAAAAAAACTATGGAGACTGAATGTGGGTCCAAGTATAGCATTTTCACCTTTGTGTTGTTTGCTTGTTTTTTTCTTTTTTGCATTTTTCTTTTGATTTGATTTTTTCTTGCACAGCATAATGAATATGGAAATACATTTAGGAGATATGCACATGCTTAACATATAGTGGATTGCTTGCGGTCTTGGGGATGGGGTGAGGAGAATAGGAAAATTTGGAACACAAGGTTTTGCAAAGGTGAATGTCAAAAATAAAATTGATAGATTTTGAGGTTACTAGAGGTCTTAAAGCCTTGATGGAACTACGGTTACAGAAAAAGAGGAGGGTAGAGGGGTATTAATACATAGTAATGGCATTATAATGTGGCTTATAATGACATTAACATGATTTTGTCATAAGTTCATCCAAAGGATGGCAAAGAAGGATAGCATGTAAGTGTCATGTTGGGAGATTAATTGAAGTTTGTGATTCAATGTCCTTTCTGCATCCTGTTGGTGCTACTTTCTTATTGGCTGATTATTGTGCATGTCTAGTATGTCTGAACCAGATGATGTGGTCACAGATTATGCTTGCCTGCTTGTCAGTGTGTGATTAAGGATTTCTCTGGGGTTTGGGCTGGCGGCAACAATCAGAATCCCCTCAATCTCAGACCTATCAGATTGGCTAATATAATAGAAAAGAAAAATGATAAATGTTAGGGATTGTAGGGAAATTGGAATATTAATGCATTGCTAATGGAATTGTGAACTGATTTAGTTATTTTGGAAAGCAATTTGAAATTATGCCAAAAGGCTATTAAATTAGGCACCCCTTTGACCCAGCAATAGCACTACTTAATTTGCATCCCAAAGAAATAAAAAAAAAAAAAAAGGAAAAGGATCTATTTGCTTTTTTTAAAATTATAGCTTTTTATTTTCAAAATATATACATGGACAATTTTCAACATTCACTCCTATAAAACTCTGTGTTCTAATTTTCCCTCTCCCTTTCCTCCTCTTCCCTAGTAAGCAAATGATCCAATATATGTTGAACATGTGCAAGGCCTCTATACATATTTCCACAAATGTGCTGCACAAGAAAAATCATATCCAAAAAGAAAAAAAAATGAGAAAGAAAACAAAATGCAAACAGACAACAACAAAAAGAGTGAAAATACTATGTTATGGTCCACATTCATTTCTTACTGTTCTCTCTCTGGGTACAGATGGCTTTCTTCATCACAAGACTGCTGGAGCTGGTCTGAATCATCTAATTGTTGATGAGAGCCATGTCTATCAGAATTGATCATCATATAATCTTGTTGTTGCCATGTATAATGATCTCCTGGTTCTGCTCATTTCACTTAGCATCAGTTCATGCAAGTCTCTCCAGACCTCTAAAAGGATCTATTTGTACCAAAAATATTTATAGAAGCTCTTTTTGTGGTATCAAAGATTTGGAAATCAAGAGGATGCCCATCATTTGGGGAATGTCTGGACAAATTGTGAACAAATATGATTGTGATAGAATGTTACAGGAGCCACCTGCTAGTGGCTGCTGAGTGGATTCACTCAGTATCAATTCATGTAAATCTTTCCATGTCTTTCTGAAATCAGTTTGTTTTATCATTTTTATAGAACAATAATATTCCATTGCTTTCATTTACCATAACTTATATTCTGACCAACAGAATAGATCCCTTCATATGTGAAGATGATAACAACACAAGGAGATTGAGAAGCAATTGCATTCTCTGACCTCTGTTTTCTTTCTTCTTGCCTCTGATTTATTTCATTCCCAATTCACAAGCAACATCTCTGTCAGTAAAGGCTGATTTGCAATTCCTTCAAACGTGTTATGATTCCCAGCTGTGGGGGCTTTGGAGAACTGACTCACCCCTTAATGGTACAGTCCCCTTTAACCCTTTACAGACTTTCTAGGTTTCCCACCTAGGCGTGATTCTTTATACCTACTTCCTCCATAAAGTGAGTCCTGACCCCTTCCAAATGCATTCATCCCTCCCTACTCTAAACTCCTTTTTTTTCCATATTAGAGAATTTAACTTTAGTAAGGCAGCAAAGTGGTATAGTGGATAGAGCACTGAGTTTAGAATCAGGCAAACTCATCTTCCTGAGTTCAAATTTGACCTCAGACACTTACTAGCTGTGTGACCCTGGGAAAGTCACTTAAAACTGCTTGCCTCAGTTTCCTCATCTGTAAAATGAAATGAAAAAGGAAATGGAAAATCACTCTAATATCTTTGGCAAGAAAATCCCAAGTAGGGTCATAGACATTGATTGAAATGACTGAACAATAACATTTAGTAACTGTGTTGTATTATTTTTAAATTATATAATATGTATCTCTGAATTAATTGTGAGGTCCTTGAGAGAAACAATGTGTTTTATCCTTCTTCTGTATCTATGATCCTTCTCTGGAATCTAACATGGTGCTGAATATGATGAATGAAAGCCACTCCAGTATTTCTCTTTCCTTTTTTTGGATCAATATTCTGCTATTGAGGCAATGTAGATAGCTTCCAGGTATGAGGCTTCTCCAACTTCCTTAGAAGCAGAGATCACTAAAGAAGCTTGAGTCATTAAGTTGTGTCCGACTTTTCATGACCTATTGGACCATAGCAAGCCAGGTCCTTTTATCTTCCACTATTTCCCAAAGTCTGTCCAAGCTCCCATTCATTATTTCTATGACAGTTTCTATTCATCTCATCTTCTTCTATCCCCTTCTCCTTTTGCCTTCAATCTTTCCAACTTCAGGATCTTTTCCAATGAATTTCATCTTCCCATTATATTGCCAAGATATTTTAGCTTCTGCTTTAGTATTTGACCTTCCAGTGAATAGCTTGAATTAATTTCTTTTATTCTGATTTTTCTTGTACAACATGACAAATATGGAAATATGTCTAAAAGAATTACACGTATTTGATCTATACCAGATTGCATGCTGTCTTGAGGAGGGGGAAGGTGAAGGAGGGAGGAAGAAAAATTTAGAACACAAAGTTTTACAAAAATGAATGTTGAAAACTACATTTATATGGTATTTGGAAAAATAAAATACTATTAAAAAATAAAAGAAAACCCCAAATGGGGTCAGGAAGAAAGAAACAAAAACCAGCATGCTCTTCTAGTACTTCTTGGTTCACACATTACTAAAAACCTAACAGAATCTTAAGCATAAATTTACTGGTACGAAATGAGCACAATTGTTTGATAATTTGAACTCTTTGACATTGCCCTTCTTTAGGATTAGGACACAAATAATCTTTTCCAATGCAAAAAAATTGAGTTTTCTGAATTTGCTGGCATAATTCAACTGAAATTCTGTCACCTTCACTAGTCTTATTGTTAGCACTGCTTCCTAAGATCCACTTGTCTTCATTATCCAAGAAGCCTGGCTCTAGTTCAGTAACCATATCATCATATCAACATTGACAATGTTAAGACAAAGATAATTGCCATGGAGGCAGGGTATTTTTGCCTATTAGCAAAACTTCCCAGAACAGAACCTGCCCCATTCATCTCAAAACAGACACAATAAAAATTAGTAAATGAGTCCAACCCATTGCTGGTTATCATCGCATATAGAGCTTGGAGATTATTTAGTCTAGCTTCCTCATTTTGCAGATGAAAAGAAGAAAAGGAGGAAAGAAGGATGAATGAAAGGAAGAAAGAATGGAAGGAAAAATGGGAAGAAAGAAGAGTAGAAGAAGAAGAAATGAGTGAAAGAAAGGAAGAAAAAAGAGGGAAGAAGAAAGCAAACCTACTAAACCTCTATTATGTACCAGGCACTGTGCCAAGTACTTAACAAATATTTCAAAATGAAGTCCAGAAAATTAAATTCCTTGTTTAATATCACATAGAACAATGGGGTAGCCAAGGCAGGATTCAATCCCAGATCATCTGATTTAAACTACAGTAATCTTTACAAGATCCCATTTCTGTCAGTTCAACTGTTCATTAGAATTATCCAGTGTAATGATACTGAATCTGGACTATAATTGCCATGTGACTGTTTGGCAATGCCATTGGACCCAAGAGATAATGTAAGTGACCTGCCCTTTCTTTCCTTGATGGATGAGTGACTTTCCTGTGCCTTTGCCCAAGTAAAGACATTTAGTTACTGTCCTATATTAGTACTGGCTAGACATTTGTATACTCCAGAGGGAAAGGTCCTGTGGGAGGGCTCCACTGGCCCAACTGTATTTATTAAAAATTGGTGGTCCTCAGGCCTGACCTTGTGTTAGCAGAGTCACTGCCAGGCTGTGTTTGGACTTCTCTCAAAGATTCTTGCTAAACCCCAAGCAATTTGTATCCTGATATTAGACAAAGTTAGAGCAAAGGGACAAGTTCAGCTGCCTCTGACACTGTCCATCTCAGTTTTTTCCATTACAAAAAAATGACCACGCCTCTTGCCCCTAAGACATCTCAAAGGAAAGTGGGAAGAGCAATTAATTGCATGAGTTGGATGAGACCAGCTAGCTCAGTCATTTGAAACCTGCTGGTGAAAAGTGGAGTTGAAAAAAAAGAGAAAAGTGGGACTGAAGTACACTTCAAAAGAATTCTTTCTCTGGGTCGTGGTCTGGGAGACCTTTTGGAGTGCTAAGAATTTACATTGTCCAGCAAGTTAGGGTGGTGATCAGCTGGACTGCACAATGGTGGCTGGGAAAGACTACAGCATTTCAGATCATAGCTTTCCTGCCTGTTGTGCAGGGGAGCCAAGTGATCTGAAAGCAGGCTTATTGACTTTCCATAAGAGCTTTTGGCCACACCCTGTGGGCTGTGAATTGAGTGCTTATGGTCATAATTAAGTTTGAGAAACTGGAGCTCACAGCCAACAGCAACAGCTTGTGACTTGTGGGTGTCAAGTGTACTAGAAAGCGGTCAGTGTGCTGGTGACAGATGGGAATGGCAGATATTATTGAGCTCTCTCTGACTGAGGTGGGAAGACTGAGAACCATTTCCGTTCTGGCTTAACTTGCCTAAAAAGAGCTATCCAAATAGGGAAGGCTTAGCCTGGGAGGATCTGGTTTTGTAATCCCTCAGAGTCAAGCCGTTATGCTTTGGTGGTAGATGAACTTATTTAGTATAAAAATAAACTTATCTCACTGTGATCTCTGCTCATGTGTATGCTGCCCAGGATGAAAGGGAAGGCCCACTAAAGGTATGCATTCATTCACCAGAATTTGTCTCATTAGCCTGTAGGTAGGAGTTTGAAATAGTTCCAAGCTTTGTTTTTTTCTCTTGTGCTGTCCTTCTATGTGCAACATTCAAATCCTAAAACCCATCCAGGCATCAGAGACATAATACAGTGGAGAGAGAATTAGATTTATGGCTGGAAGACCTGGCTTCAAATCATGGCTATTAAGCTTAATACCTATCTTAGGCAAGTTATAATTTCTCTGGGAAATAGCTTTCTCTTCTGAATATTGAAGAAACTGGACTCAATTGATTTCTAAGGTCTAAGTGCCTGGCACATAATAAATGTTTCTGTTCTTCTCCCCCTTTCTATCCTAGATTTGTGATTCTATGATCAATTTCATGAGCATCAACATGGCAAAATGGAGAGGGTGCAGAGGCAGCAAAGCCAAGTTTCAAAACCTACCTCTCATATTTTAGCCAAGAAGGTGGCAAGTCATTTAACTTCTCTATGACTACATATCTCATAGAGTGGTCGTGAAATTCAAATGAGAAATGCTAGTTACTGTTATTTCACAAAGTGAACAGGTTCTGTCCATTTCCAAGAAGAGTGTGTAGGTGTGGAAGGCAGGTTCTAAACCTGTAATAGTCTAGCAACTGGGTGACTTTTGGCAAAGATAGCAATGTGAAAGTTCTCACCAAGGCTAGATTCTCTGAGAAAATTACCAGCATAGATTTAGCACACCACATGAAACAATGATTCAATAAAAATCACAAAGAAACACAAGCTGCTCCATCCAGTCCAATACTGGAGGAGAAGATGGCCAGAAATCTTTGGTTATTCTAGGTGAGGGCCTTCTCTAGTGCCTGAAACTAGCAAATGTGCCCTGAAATCTTCAGGATCTCTGCTCCAGGATGTTGGAGTCATAGCAAGAAACAAAATCAATTCCTAATTGGTGACTGCACAAGGAAAATGAAGGGGTGCTTAGCCAGTGTGTATCCTATCATCCTTGAGGAGTCTTGAATCCAGCATGATTCTCTATATTTAATTAGGAGCTATAGCTTAAGATAAGCCAGCTCTTGGTAGATGACTGCACAAGAGATGGAAATAGAGCAAAGTTCATCAAGTAGCCTACACCAGGGTGCCCACCAGGGTATATGAAGCCAGAATTACCTCCAATGTCTTGTTGGATTCTCTTCAAGATTCAGAGTCGGCTCCTAGTAAATGGACTACTCAAGCAAAGGTACCAGAGGCTCACCTACATCTTGAATTCAAGACAATCTCCATTATTCAGTCAGGGCCCTGCAGGGAAGTAATATTCATTAATTCCATGTGTACTATTTCACCAAGTAACATAGAGGGAGAAAAGAAGATCCATGACAAAACTAGAGGGGTACCCATGGTTTAATACATATGAGTATGACCAAGAGGCAGGAAAGGAGATTGAGAAGAAGTGGTCAGATGGGCAGGAAGAGAACTAGAAGAGAACCTAGAGAGAAGAGAGTGTTATGAAGAAGAGACTTCAGAGAGGTGAAGAAAGATTGAGAAAAGACCACTGAATCTGGCATTTAAGAGATCATTATTACCTTTAGATAAAGCAGTTCCAGTTGAAAGGTGAAAGATCATCTCTGTGTTGATGATTCTCAGATTTATTTGCCTCAAGCCTCATCCTTTATTTCAATATCTGGCATCTCCCTCCAACATCTGGTGGCTTTAGCCTAGTTTTAATTTCCTTCTCTTTGCTCAGGCACCAACTGGGAGTTGATTTTGTCCTCTGTTACAGTCTTGACAAGCCCTGCTTGAATTATGATTACCTTGAGTTCAGGACTTAGGTGAGCTCCCCATGATGGGCTTCTCTGATACTTCTCCAGATGGTAGAGTTTAAAAAAGGAGTGAAAGAAAAGAAAGAGCAGATACTTATTTTAAATGGCCTTCTCAAAGAATTAAGCCACAAAAGATAGAGATTTGGGACAATAGCTAGCAGGAATGAATAGACCAAGAGAGGGTTTTTTGAAGATACGGGAGACTTGGGTATATTTGTAGGCATAAGGAAGCAGCCAATAGACAAGAAAAGATAAAAAATAATGAGACAGTGGAGGTGATCTACTGGAGAAGACAGAATGAAATGAAATTCACTTTTGCATGTAGAGGGGTTAGTCTTGACAAAGAGAAGGGTGACCTTGTGTGAAACAAGAATGATGGAGGATACAGTGGCAGAAAGTATTTGAGCAATGTGAGATGAATCACAGGGTTTAAGGGGGAGCTTTCTGTGAATGTCTTCAATTTTTTCAATGAAATATGAGGCAAAATTCTCAGCTAAGAGTATGGGAGGAGAGGAAGCTATGGGATATTTGAGGAGGGATGAAAAGATTTAGAAAAGCTGTTGTGGTGTATGCTATAACAAATTGATTTAGGGAGGTATAAAGGATTGTCTCTCTGCAATGAGGGCACAGTTGAGATTAGATAACATAAACTTGTAGTGATCCCAGTAGAGACAGTTTAATGATTTTTCTCCAAATTTGCTCATTCAGCAGCACATTTATAAGAGTGAAGGCAGTAAATGGTGGGAATAATCCAAGGCTGAGGTTTGGCAAGTTGAAATTGGTAATAAGATAAGGGAGTAAGAAACTTGAGAAAGAAAACAGTATAGAATTGAATTGGTTCACCAAGAGGTCAAGATAGGGAAGGGAGGAGAGTATAGCCAATGAGTGAGTGGCTTAGGAAACAACTGAGTGGTCAGGGGATTGGAGGTCACCATGAGAATGAAGGACAGGATTCGGAGTTCCAAGGCAAAGTGTGAAAGGCAAAGACAACAGATGTCATCAAATAAGGTAATTTCAGAGTTCATGAACATGAAGTGATGTATTTGTGGGTGATGGAAAGATTAAAGGTATGACCATTTGTGTGTGTAGCTGAGTGGAATAGAGGAGTGGGCCATGGAAAAATGAGTAAACTGATGATTTAGGAAGTTAGAATGTTTGAGAGTATATTAATATGTAGTAACTGTACTATGAGAACAAGAGTTGGAGAGGAGAATTATGAATCAGGTATTGAATTCACTAAAGGAGAGTCTCCTGGGAGATCAATAGACAATAGCTAGCAGACATTTGATTGAGTGGTAGATATGAACCCCAAAAAAGGAGAGGTTACTAGTGACAATATAAGAGGCTTAGGTTGGAAGTGGTAAAGGGAAGCAAGGAATATTTTTTTTAGTTTTTATTTATTTTATTCTTATCTTAAGAAATAAAACAAGCATTTCTATAACGTAGTAGAACTGGGAGGAAAAGATGATTGTATAAGAAAACTGCAAATCTATTATGTACAGCTTGCTATTCCTTTTAAATATATAATAAAATGTACATATACTTTTTTTTCTTCTTTCTTCTCTCTCCTACCTTTCCTAGTAATGACTACCATTAAACACAAATATGTGTGTGTGTATACATATGAGTGTGTGTGTATATATATGTGATATATATATATACATGTGTGTATGTGCATATACATATTTATATGTACATATATGCATATATATAAACCATTCTGTATATACTTTTTTAGTTTTCAACATTCATTTTTGTAAGATTTTGAGTTCCAATTTTTTTCTCCTTTCCTCCCCCCTCCCAAAGACAGCAAGCAATCTGATATAGTTTATATATGTTCAATCATTTTAAATATATTTCCATATTTGTCATGTTGTGAAAAAAATCAGAACAAAAGGGAAAAACCACAAGAAAGAAAAAAAATGCAGTGAAAATAGTATGCTTCAAACCACATTCAGTCTCCATAGTTCTTTCTCTGGATTCAGATAGCATTTTCCATTCCATGTCTATTGAAATTGTCTTGGATCATATGCATACTTCTAAAATATTTATAGCAGCAAGGAATATTTTAACTCCTTCACCTTGACTATTGAGTGTTGGGAATGAGGAAACTATAACCAACCAGTGCTGGAAAGAGTAGCCAGAAAAGGCTGTACAAGGATTTGAGTGAGGGAAGTCTATTCAAGGTCACCAATCTCACTTTCTCCTCCAAGATCATTTAGGTGCAGATATAGATCAGGACGACAAGACAGGGGCCTCACTGATGTCATGGTCATCTTTCAGAATGAAGGATAAACAACAATGACAATCATTAGAAGGCAACCAGGTCTTAATAAGAACCTGGAAGACCAGGAAAAGAAAAGATTTAAGGTGAAAGCAAGTTATATGACAGCAGGCATTCCAAAGAGTACAGTGAAGGGGTAGGGGACAGGTGGAGGTAGAGGAGAAAGATTAATGGGGATAAAGGATTGGGTGGTGGGAACATGGATCGAGAACAGAATTTTAATAACAACTAGAGTTTTTAAATCACTGGAGTGGGGAGAGTAGGACTAGGTGGAAGTTTGGTCATTAAGAAATGAGTTCGGACTTCCTTCCGGGGGTGGAGCCATGGTGGCGGAGATCAGACAGGATTCTCTGTAACCTCCTCTAACCTCCCCTCAAACCAACAACATATGAAGCCTCTAGACTGATTCTGAAGCAAAAAAATCCACAATATCCGGAGAGCAACGCGATTCTAGAAGAAGATACTCTGGAGGAACCTCAAAACAGGTCTGTTTTAATGGGGCAGGGGGTGGCCTGCTGAACCCAGACTGCAGCACAGGGAGACCGGGGCAGGGAGCTGGAGCAGGGAGCTGGAACAGGAGTCAGAACAGGAGTGGGAGCATTGTGCTTTTCACACACCTGGGAGTCTTCTGCGAGCCTCTTGGAACAATTTGTCCTGATTGTGAGCAGGTGGTTTGGAGGGTCTGCCTTTTGAGGGGGATAGATTGTGAACCACTGAACCCCTGATGAGCATCGTAACTAGCTGCCATTACACAGCACCTTAAAGCAATCAATCAAACAACAGGTCTGATAAGCACCAGAAATAATTCAATCAGCGGAGCTGCCCAGCCCTGACATAATTCAATCAGCAGAACTGCCCAGTTCCTGAAATAACTCAATCAGCAGAACTGCCCCAGGGCAAATTAAAGCAGCTGTCCCACCTTTGCCCTAAACAGACCTCACACCTTTAAAAAAAATGAATAAAAAACCAAAAAGAGCTCTCACCATAGACAACTTTTATGGAGAGAGGGAAGAACAGACCTCAAATCCTGAGGCCCCTAAAGGTAAAGCAACTCCAGAAAAAGCCCCAAAAAGAGACATAAATTGGTCTCCATGTTACAAGGCTCTCTTTGAAGATTGCATAAAAAATCTTAAAAGAGAGTTAGAAGAAACATGGGGAAATGAAATGAGATCACTGCAAAATAAAATAGAAAAAATGGAAAAAGAATGCAGTGAACAAAAAAATGTAATTGGTCAATTGCAAAAGGAACTAAAAACAGTAACTGAAGAAAATAAGACATTAAAAATTAGAATCGAACAATTGGAAATTAATGACTCATCAAGACTTCAAGAATCAGTTGAACAAAAACAAAAAAATGAAAAGATAGAGAAAAACATGAAATATCTCCTAGGAAAAACAACTGACCTGGAAAATAGATCTAGGAGAGACAATCTAAGGATTATAGGGCTTCCTGAAAGCCATGATGAAAAAAAGAACCTGGACACTATATTCCAGGAAATCATAAAAGAAAACTGCCCTGATATTTTACACCCAGAAGGCAAAATACTCCTTGAAACAATCCACCGATCACCTCCTGAAAGAAACCCAAAAATTAAGTCCCCCAGAAATATCGTGGCTAAATTCCAGAACTATCATACCAAGGAAAAGATATTAAAAGAAGCCAGAAAGAAACAATTTAAATATCGGGGAGCTACAATTAGGATCACACAGGACCTAGCAGCTTCTACTTTGAAGGATCGAAGGGCCTGGAATCAGATATTCAGAAGGGCAAAGGAACTTGGATTACAGCCAAGAATAAGTTACCCAGCTAGACAAAACAATGTTATTATAAAAAATATAAAGTTTTGAGTTCCAGATTCTATCCTCTTTTCTTTTCTTCCTATCCCCCTTTACTGAGATAAGCAATCAAATGTAAGTTATATATGTGCAATAATAAAACATTTCTATATTATTCATTACATACAAGAAGATTTAAATAAAAAAATTAAAGAAAGTGAAAAAATAGCATGCTTCAGTCTGTATTCGAACAATATCAGTTCTTTGTCTAAAAGTGGGTAATATGCTTCATTATTAGTCCTTTGGAATTGTCTTAGATCATTGTATTGCTGAGAATAGCTAAGTCATTCACAATTTTTGATTACATAATATTGCTGTTACGATGTATAATATTCTCCTGGTTCTGTTCACTTCACTTTGTATCAGTTCATGTAAATCTTTCCAGGTTTTTTTTGAAATGATCCTACTAGAAATTTCTTATAGCACAATACTATCCCATTACTATCATATACCACAATTTGTTTAGTCATTCCATGATTGATCGTCATCCCTTTGATTCAAATTCTTATCCATCACAAAATAGCTTCTATAACTATTTTCATACAAACAGGTTCTTTTCCCTTTTTAAACACACACACACACACACACACACACACATCTTTGTTATAGACCCAGCAGTGGTATTGCTGGATCGAAGGCTATGCAATCTCATAGTCTTTTGAGTATAGTTCCAAATTTAGGCAGTAAATTTCTAATGCATAAAATAGATAAATGGGAGATTTTCCATCAGCAGCTTTGTAAAACATTATGCCTCCCTCAGCATAAATTGATTGGCTGATATTTCATCATCATCAGGACTGACTTAGTTTTTGGATACTCAATACCTCAATTCTCTCAGTTGCTTCTTCCCTCTGATTTGAAGCCTGGAGGGCAGAGCAATAAACTATTTCTAAAGCCTTCCTTTCAATCAATCAGACATTAAACATTTATTATTCCTTCCTTTATAGTGGGTTCAGAATTTTTCAGATAACTCTCCATTTTCCATCAACAGCTCTGCTCTAATTCTATTCTGTGGAACATCATTTCCTAGAACCATCACATTCACTCTTTTTCAGCTTCCTTACTAATGTTGTTCTTCTCTCCCCCCCTCCTCCCCCCCTTTATAATGTAAGCTCCTTGAGGACCATGTTTCCTTTTTCTATTTGTATTCCCAGCACTTAGCACAGTGCCTGGCACATAGTAGGCACTTGATAAATGTTTATTGAATTGAGAGGTCAGTTTTGCTTCAATTTTTAGCCTTTTTCACCTTGTTCCAAGGTCGTCTTCCTATCCCAGTTTTAGGCTCTCCTCCTATTACTGTTCTGGGCCCCAGATACACACAGATAGAAGGACAGGGGGGAAAGAAAGACTTTATGCTCACTAGCTGACCAGAATAATTTTTCCCTAACATCCACAATCCTGAATATGCTTCACTTCTGTTTGACCCCCAAAGTGCTGATGACTTTAAATAGCATGCCCTCGTTTTCTCTAGAAATCTTTCTGTCAATCTGTTGTACTGGGCTATTGTCAATGTTCTAAATTCATTATTTATACCAAGAAGAAACCTAATCAGACACCAACAAAGAACTAGGCTTCATTCCAAACTTCAGATGAAGTAGCACCTGACAGAAAAACTTTCAAACTTCCACTGGAGTATAGATTCATAACCAGCCTGTTCTGACCTCTCAGTAGGTTAGTCATATTGTTATATAAACGAGGTAATAATTACTTTTATTTGTACTGTGCCTCTCTCCACTAAAGTCTTCCTTTGATGCAGTCTTAGTGTGAGGCAATCCTAAATTATTGAAAGCTGTCTGGGAGAGTGCAAGTTGTGACTGGTCCTGTCAACCAAACTTGGAAAGGCTTCAAGTACAGATCTGGTGACAGACTGCATGTCTGTTACCTGGGGACTAGTCTAGCTAAGTTTGGAGAAGCTCATTGACAAAATATTGGGCTAGTCACTGAGTGATATATTGTCTTTTGGCCACGTAGGTCTGACTCAACCCAGTTCATTGGTAGTTTAAGGTTCAATAAGGGGATGAAATGAGACCTTCATCAGAAAACCAAATTAGCAATTATCAAATTATCAAAAATGAAAAGGGTGAACTTGGCACCAATAAAGATAATTAAAGCAGTAATTAGGAGCTATTTTGCCTAACTATATGCCAATAAATCTGGCAATCTAATTGAAATGGATGAATATTTACATAAATATAAATTGCCCAGGTTAACAGAAGAGAAAGAAAATTATAGACCAGTTTCCCTAATGAATGAATATTGATGCAAAAATCTTAAATAAAATATTAGCAAAGAGATTACAACAATTTATCACCAGGATAATAAGTATATGGTAGATGGTGCAATAGACAGGGCAGTGAACCTAGAGTCAGGACCACCTGAGTTTGAACCCTTCCTCATGTGACTCAAGGTAAATGGCAACCTCTATCTGACTCAATTTCCCCATTTGTAAAGTAGAGATGATAATAGTATCTACCTCCCAGGGTTATTGTAAGAATAAAATGAGGTGTTTGTAAAGCATATTGTAAACTTTAAGGTGCCATATAAATGCTGATTATTATTATTACTAGTAGTATATGCATCAAGGATACTGCAGTTTGATTCAGGATAATACACTATGACCAAGTGAGATTTATACCAGGAATGCTGGGCTGGTTCAATAGCAGGAAAACTATCAGAATAATTGATCATATCAATAATATAACTAAAGAAATCATATGATTGTCTCAATAGATAAGGAAAAGCATTTGATAAAATATAGCATCCATTCCTTAAAAAGCAAGCAAGCAAACAAGCAAACAAAAAACAAAACTAAACTAAACAAAAAAAAAAAACCAACTAGAGAACATAGGAATAAATGAAGTTTTCTTTGAAGTGATAAGTAGTATCTATCTAAAACCATACTAAGCATTATATATAATGGAGATAAGTTACGAACATTTCCAATAAGATCAGGAGTGAAACAAGAGTGTCCATTATAACCACAATTATTCAATACTAAAAATATTAGCTTAAGAAAAAGAAATTGAAGAAATTAGGTAGACAATGAGGAAACCAAACTCTCACTCTTTGCAGATGATATGATGGTATATTTAGAGAATCCTACAGAATCAACTAAAAACCTACTTGAAACAACTAACAACTTTAGCAAAGTTGCAGGATATAAAATAAAACCACATAAATCATTGGCATTTCTATATATTACCAACAAAGTCTAAAGTAAGAGATAGAAAGAGAAATCCTATTTAAAATAACCATGGACAATATAAAATATTTGGTAGTCTACCTGCCTAGGCAAACACAGGAACTATACATATATAATTACAAAACACTTTTCACCCAAATAAAGTCAGATCTAAACAATTGGGAAAATATCAATTCTCCATTGAGCTAATATAAAAAAATAACAATTCTACCTACTTTCAATGCCATATCTATAAAATTGCCAAAAATATTATTTAATAGAGCTAGAAAAAATAATAAGTCATCTGGAAGAACAAAAAGACTATCAAGGAAATTAATAGAAAAAAAAAGAACACAAAGGAAAGTGATCTAGCAGTACCAAGTCTAAAACTATCTTATAAAGCAGCAGTTATCAAATACATTTGGTACTAACTAAGAATTGGAATGGTGGATCAGTGGAATAGGCTAGATACACAAACACAATAGTCAATGACTATAGTAATCTACTGTTTGATAAACCCATAGATTCCAGCTTCTGAGAAGAACTCGCTATGTAACAAGAATTGCTGGGAAGTACAATCTTCTTCAGTTATTCAACAGTTATTTGAACTACTTGAGGTGAGAACCACCAAAAAATTTAATAATAGCATTTTAGGATGAAAAGCTCCTGGTGTATGTAGACTCTCCAACCAGTGTGATCAACCTCAGAATAACTGAATGCATTCAATAGACTCAAAATCTCTCGGAGCTGGAAATCAGCCAAGGAACCCTGCTGCCACAGAACAAGAATGCAGTTGTTAGAATGTAAATAAGTAGTTTAGACTCAATATTGGAAATGAAATGAAATTCCCATGGGTCATTCAACAAATCTAACAAAATGAGATCTATTAAGCCATATGAGGGAAGAATATTCAATAAGTATATGGTAGATGGCGCAATAGACAGGGCACTGAACCTAGAGTCAGGGACACTTGAGTTTGAACCCTTCTTCATGTGACTCAAGGTAAATGGCAACCTCTATCTGACTCAATTTCTCCATTTGTAAAGTAGAGATGATAATAGCATTTACCTCCCAGGGTTATTGTAAGAATAAAATTAGATGTTTGTAAAGCATATTGTAAACTTTAAGGTGCCATATAAATGCTGATTATTATTATTACTAATAGTATATGTATCAAGGATATTGCAGTTTGATTCAGTGGAACAAGCCTATTCTGGTTCTAAATTGCTGGCTGTGGTCTGCCAGACAATTTTCAGAGAAAGATTGGAGTTCCTTGTGGCTATTTTGCATTTAGGCATCCAAAAAATAAAGTCAACAGGTTGAACCTTTAGTCACCTTGTGATGCTCTATGAGAAACTGAGGAAGTACTACAGATTAGAGATTAATATTTTATTGATGGTAATGGAGAGTTTAGAATCCATACCTACGGATTCTTGTCTTAAAGTATCCAGTCCATGGAGAGTTTGGACTGTCTGCCATAGCCATCCATCTGGATCTCAGTGTATCCAGCACTCGAAAGTTTGCTCCAACGATTCTTATAGGGCTCCAGTGTTCAGGGAAACAAAGCAGGAGAGGCAGAGAACTGGGGGGATTGGAGTTCCAGGAAAGGTGTAGAAATTCATTTCTGACAGATTGGGGGTATGGAGGAAGGATCATAAATTCTGATAAGTTTGGGAAGAAGCTAGGAGTCACTGAGGCTGAAGCCTAAAGATCAGGGGTATGTCGAGGTATTAGAGATGGGCCATTTGGAGGTTTTATGACTCTTTGGATGCCAGTGACCATAACTCCACAGCCAAATTAACTCAGTCCTAATGTTTAGGGGGGGGTGTTTCCTTCCAAGGCAGAACAATTAAGGGAAACTGAGACAAAACAATTGAAGAAAACAGACATGGGAAC
Organism: Myrmecobius fasciatus; assembly: GCA_023553655.1. Taxonomy (NCBI): domain Eukaryota; kingdom Metazoa; phylum Chordata; class Mammalia; order Dasyuromorphia; family Myrmecobiidae; genus Myrmecobius; species Myrmecobius fasciatus. The sequence continues at coordinate 521,289 of JAJPUD010000322.1, forward strand.
TGTGGCACAACAACCTGAACTAATCAAATCTTTTTTTTTTTTTTTTTTGCTTTTGTTGCTGAGGCAATTGGGGTTAAGTGACTTGCCCAGGGTCACACAGCTGGGGAATGTTAAGTGTCTGAGACCAGATTTGAACTCAGGTACTCCTGACTTCAGGGCTGGTGCTCTATCCACTGTGCCACCTAGCTGCCCCCTGAACTAATCAAATCTTAAGGGAGATTTCAATACTTGAGTGTACACACCCATACAATATATAAATACATATACACATTTATGTATGTATACATATATTATATACACACATATGTTTAATTACATGTAAAAATTAACAATTGTTTAAAAAGATTTTAATTCTAAATTCTCTTCTTCTCTCTCTTCCCCCTTCAATGAGAAAGGAATTAATTTTATAAAGGTTAGACATGTGCAGTCTTGCAAGACATATTTCCACATTAGTTATGTTGTGTATGTGGGGGAGACACAGACAAAAAAAAAAGCAAGAAAAACAATGGATTTTGGGGGTTTTTTGTGTGTGTGTATACAGATGTGTGTATTTTTTGTTTTTAAAGTATGCTTTAATCTACATTCAAATTCCTTCAGTTCTTTCTTTGGAGGTGAATAACAGTTTTCATCATGAGTCCTTCAGAATTATCTTGGATCATTGTATTACTAAGAAGAACTAAGTCATTCAATGCTGATTTTTTTTTTAATAGTATTGCTATTTTGTATATACAATATTATCCTGGTTCTGCTCACTTCACTCTGCATCAGCTCATGTAAGTCTTTACAGGTTTTCTGAAAACATTCTGCTCATCTTTTCTTACAGCACAATAGAATTCTATCACAATCACATACCACAACCTGTTCAGCCATTTCCCAATTGATGGGCATATCCTCAGTTTCCAATTCTTTGCCATCACAAAAAATAAAAAAAATTTTAAAAACCTGCTATAAATGCTTTTGTTCACATAGGTCCTTTCCCTCCCCCTCCCTTTTAAAAATATATATTTTTGGTGTATAGACCTAGTAATGTATTGCTGGGTCAAAGAGTATGTACAGTTTTATATATAATTTCACTCTTAGGACTATAAGTCTTCTGATTTGACCCTATGCTTGCATTTACCAAGGGCCCACAAAACACATCTATAGTTTCATCCCTAATGGGAAGAAATGAATTTCGAGGTTCCTATTCTGACAGTGATTTTAATGAAAAAAGAAAAAAAAACCCAAACAAAAAACAGATGTGTTTTTATGGTTCTTCAATTTGGAATAATGGTTAGCATTAGGTTTATAAGAGGGAAAATATTGCTGATCACTTCCTTAAGATGGGAGAACATTAATAGAACAAATTGAAATGTATTAGAACAACAACATATCTTTTCTGTGGCTATAGAGAAAAGTGGGCCTTTCTTGGCCCAGTTCCAATCCAATCCAGAATCAGTTATTCTCAGTTTTGGGCAAATTTTATCTTTTTTTTTTTTTTTAAAGCTTTTTATTTGCAAAACATATGCATGGGTAATTTTTCTTTTTTTTAAAAAAATTTTATTTTATTTGCAAAACATATGTATGGGTAATTTTTCAACATTAACCCTTACATAGCTTTCTGTTACAGATTTTTCCCCCCAACTCCCCACCCCTCCCCTAGATGGCAGGATATCCACTACATGTTAATTATGTTAAAATATTTGGCAAATCGAATATATGTATACATATTTCCAAACTTATCATTGTTGTGCAAGAAAAATCGTATCTACACAGAAGACATATCAGATAAAGGAAACACAATGTAAGCAAACATCAATCAAGGAGTATGAGAATGTTATGTTGTGGTCCGCATTTCACATCCCTCTCTCTGGGTGTATATGGCTTTCTTCAGTGAACAATTGGAACTGGTTTGAAACATTTCATTGTTGAAGAGAGCCATGTCCATCAGAATTGATCATCATATAGTCTTGTTGTTGCCCTGTATAATGATCTCCTGGTTCTGCTCATTTCACTCAGCATCAGTTCATGCAAGTCTCTCCAGACCTCTTTGAAATTGTCTTGCTGGTCTTACAGAACAATAATATTCCATGATATTCATATACCATAAGCATGGGTAATTTTTCAACACTGACCCTTGCAAAGCTTTCTGTTACAAATTTTTCCCTCCCATACCTCACCCCCTCCCCTAGATGGCAGGAAGTCTAATACATGTTAATTATGTTAAAATATTTGACAGATTGAAAATATGTATATATATATATCTTGCTGTACAAGGAAAAAAAAAAACCTGAGAAGGAAAGCATAATGCAAGCTAATATCAATAGAGAGTGTGAAAATGCTATGTTGTGGTCCAGACTCAGATCCCACAGGCCTCTCCCTGGGTGTATACGGCTTTCTTCATCACTGAACAACTAGAACTGGTTTGAAACATCTCATTGTTGAAGAGAACCATGTCCATCAGAATTGATTATGGTATAGTCTTGTTGCCATGTATAATGATCTCTTGGTTCTGCTCATTTCACTCAGCATCAGTTCATGTAGGTCTCTCCAGGCCTCTCTGAAATCATCTTGTTGGTCCATAACATTCATATACCACAATTTGTTCAGCCATTCTCCAACTGATGGACATCAATTCAGTTTCCAGTTTCTAGCCACTACAAAAAGGGCTGCCACAAACATTCTTGCACATGTGGGTCCCTTTCCTTCCTTTAAGATCTCTTTGGGATATAAGTCCAATAGAAACACTGCTGGGTCAAAGGGTATGCACAGTTTGATAACTTTTTGAGCATAGTTCCAAATTACTCTCCAAATGGTTGGATCCATTCACAGTTCCACCAACAATGTATCAGTGTCCTAGTTTTCCCACATCCCCTCCAACATTTGTCATTATCTTTTCCTGTCATCTTAGCCAATCTGACAGGTGTTTAATGTTATCTCAGAGTTGTCTTAATTTACATTTCTTTGATCAATAGTGATTTGGAGCACCTTTTCATTGGGCAATTTGATCTTAGAGGAGTCTCTACCAGGGCTTTTTTATCCTAAAATGCCATTATTTATTTATTTATTTTTTATTGGTTCTTACTTCAAACCTGACAGTTTAAAAAAAACCTGACTTTTTCAATTTTTTAAACCTCTTTTCTTCCCTTCTGGATATGTCTATTACCTTTATTTACCCCTTGAGGTTAAGATGAGTTATTGAGTATGCATGTGAGAATATGGGTGAAAATATGGGTGCAACATAAGGCAACCAAGTTAGATTGTTACTATTTTCCTAGGTTGTTTACATTTTTCTTAGGGTTCCAGTTTCCCTAGCAAAGTCTAGTTGCCATGGTGATGAAGGAAGGGTTCATCAAATTGATGAGGTTCTGGGTAGCTGGATGGACATTGGTAAAGAAAGCCAAAAGCACTGATAGAATTATAATTCCCTTGAGGCAAGCTGGGAAGGGAACTGATGGGATCATCTCAGCCTTGACTGTGCTTTTGTTCTTAAGTAGCCTTTAGCTTCTTAAGTAGCCTTTAGTTCAAGTGGAGTTTTGATTACAATCTCACCCCAAGTGGAGGTCTCTAGTAACTCTACCTTACTATATCCAATCAGAAAGCAGAGTTATGATGTCAAATCCTGAGATTATATTTTCCCCATAAAAAATCTATTTATACTCTAGATCTTTGTTAACTCTTTTTAGGGTGTTATGTCCCTTTTAGATTCAACCTGGCAGTCAATAGAGTACTCCCACCTCATCTTGTCTTCCCTTTAATGGCATCTTCCTCCTAGTTAATTGTGAGTTAATTACTAAAACCTCTTCTCCTTGATCAAGATTGTTATTGTTACAAATTTAACCCACTCTTAGCGGTGTAATTAAATCTTTGTGCCTTGATTTTTGAGATGACTCATGACAGCATCTCGTAACCCCAATATACTTTTGAGGTCTCACACCCCATTATTTTGGTGGCTAACCGCATCATTTTGGTGACCTGGTATAGAAAGAATCTGACGGTACTCCATAACATCAACATAGCTATGCAGAAAAAAAGATGTTTATTGATATTGTCCAAGTTGATAGGATGTCATACTGAAATGACAGTAAAGTCAGAGTCAAGTGTGTTTACAATCTAGTATGTATGTGCATGGATTTATATACATGTTTTGGTAAAAGGACTGCAGGTACATATATTATGTGCATCAGTACTACACCTGTTCTATATCCTGATTAGTATAGGCTTTATGGAACAGGTCACTTATCTTCAAACAAAAATTAGATTAACTCAAAATGTAAAAATTGTCCATTAGCTAATGTTTGGACATGGCTGTAGGAATTTGTTTTGCCAGATCATGTATTCCTATATTGAGGGATTTGGTTTTATTATTATTGTTGTTATTAAATTTACTCAGTGGGGGAAAAAAGGAAAGGAAAGATTAATTTAAAAATATTTGTAACTTAAAAAGTAAAAATAAATGAAATAGAATTTAAAGACAAACTCCAAGGTCCAAAAAGGCAATTCATTCCATCTGAAGGGAAAGAAGCATCCGCCTAAAGTAAAAGTAAGCTAATTGGGTGTTCAATCCTCAAATGTTATGACTCCCCAAAGTTTTCTGGTATTTTTCCTCAGAACCAATAATAGCATGGCACTGATTTGAGGAAGTATTTTGAAGAGAATAGCTTCAAAGATGAAATTCAGTGCAAGGTAGCAGCGTTATCCTCATGCTAAGTTATGTTATCATTATCTTCTGCATGGGCTCTTGCAGTAACTTTCTAATTGGTCTTTTTGTCTAACCTCTCCTCACTCTAATGCATCCTCTGCGCAGCTGCTAAAACATTTTTCTGAAAGTAGAAGACTGATCATATCATATCTCTTATTCAATAAAATCTAGAGGTTCCCTATTACTTCTAGATCAAATGTAAAATTTTTTCTTGGCATTTAAAGCCCTTCCTACTCTCCAAGTCTTTTTTTCTTATTATGATTCTCAAAGTACTCTATAGAATTGCAATAATGACCTGCTTGCTGTTCCCTAATCCTTGGAGCTTCATCTCTATGACCACTGACTGTCTCCCATACTTGGAATGCTTTCCTCACTTCTGTATTTAAAAATGGTTTTCCTGCAAGACTCAGCATCTTCTTCCGGGAGCCTTCTTATGACCCTGCCTCTAATCCAGAGATTAGAATCTTCCTTTTCATCTACTCTGTATGCATCTTGCATTTACCTATTTTTATATATGTCCATATTTATGTTATTTCCCTTTCTTGGAACCTAAGCTCTGAGAGCAGGATTTTCAAAGTCATCTCAGTATCCTCAGAGGTTAACAAAAGCATGGCCTATAGTTCCCAATTTATTTATTGATCTATTAATTAATAGCTCCAAGCTATTCTGTTAGCCAGGAGTCAGGTGATTTTTCAATGAGTGGTGTCCATCAGAAACACTGAAAAAAAGAGAAAGTAAAGATAGTAATTAAAATGTAAAAATGCCTTTCAGATAAAGTCATCAACCATTTTTAAAACATCTACTCTATTCCAGGCATTGGTTCCTGTAATACAAAGACAAAAAAATGAAAAGTTTTTACCTAGAAAAAAGAATCACTTTACAAAATTTTATTTTACAATATAATTTACTTTATAAGAATTTATTTTATAAAAATAATTTTTTTCCATAAAAGTATCTTTAATCAATTTTATTCCTTGTTTGCAAAAGAAACATTTTAAAAAACAAAACAAAAATCCTTAACTATGCACATGATGTAATCATGTGTGAGACAGGGAAAAATGAATTCACAGAGGGGAACAATCAATGTTTGTGTGTGTTTGTGTGTGTTTGTGTGTGTGTGTGTGTGTGTGTGTATTTGTATACTATATATTCTTTAACTTAAAGTTAAAAGTTAAGCTTTTAACTTTAAGTTAAAGAAGCCTGGTAGGCCTCAGTTCGTCCTCCCAGAGGTCACATGGCAAGAGACAAGGACATACCATTTAGGTCATAATCATCCAAAAAAGGGAATGCTAATCAAAGGAGTAATGGGAGGGGTTAATGATTTTTGAAGGTTGGGAGGGAATAAAACTGGGCTCCTGCTTTGGAGTGGCGGCCTCCTCCCACCAAGTACTTCCCTTTTGCTCGGGGGCTGTGGGACCACCTGGATTTCATGAAATTCTAAATTAAATACTTTTCTGCTTTTCACTTTGAGAGACCTCTGAGTAGTCATTTTGGGTAGGGGTCTGAACGTCTCACACAATCAGATTATTTTGAAGCACTTTGAAAGCATTCCTTTTAGTAGGAAGCCTTTGTTTTTAACTCTTGGTTTGATCAGAATTGAATTATCACAACTACTTTAAAAGCTTTTTTGAGTTCTTGTGTCTATTGTGGGTTTTTTTTTTGTTTTGTTGTTATTTTTGATGAAGTTTCTATGTTATCATCCTCTTCCAAATATAGTAAATTTTTTTTAAATTGTATTGGAAATTTCTTTAGCAGGAATTTATAGCTCTGCCCTCAATGAGTTTATATTCTATAATGCTAATGCTAGTTTATAGTTAAATAGCTGACCACATTATTCGAACACCAAATGTACACTTGACAAAAAGATTATTTTATGGAGAACTCAAACGGGGCAAGGCCTCACAAGGTGGTCAGAAAAAGCTATATGAGAACACTCTTAAGGTCTCAAGAACTTTAGAACTGATTGTATGACATGGGAGACACTGGCACAAAATCCCCCAGCATGAATGCTCTCATCAGAGAAGATGCTGGGCTCTATGAGCAAAACAATTGAATCAGCTCAAAAGAAACTCAACATGCACAAATGTATAGGGATTATTTGTGTCTGACCTTTGTCAGAACATTCTGAGTTCCTATTGGTCTGTCAGCCACAGTTGGACAGCTTGTAACTTGACTCTAATATAGGGATGTCATTTTGTTTTTGTTCAAGAATGAAGGACAACAACCAACCAAACAACTTTAAAGTTTGTAAAACACTCTAAATTCTAATTTGATCCAACATACCAAGCAAAGTAAAATAGTTAATGTTATCTCCATTTTACAGATATTGAAATCAGGGCTAAAAGGGATTAGATGATTTGCCTAGGGCTACATAGACAGTAATTGAGGAAGATTTTGAAGCCAGGTCTCCTGGAGTCCAAGTCCCAAGCTCTTCATTAAACCAAAAGTCTCCCTTTTACTAGAGATTGAGTGCAATGGAAACAGATAAGTTCCAAGGATATGAAGAGGAAAAACTGAGAGAAAGTGGCTAAATATGAAGAAAAGCATGGTGGGACTTTGAAGGACTACATTATATAAAAGAAGAATTGGATTAGTTCTGTTTGGTCCTAACAGGAAAAACTAGGGGCCTTGTAGAGGGGCGAATTCAGGCTCCATAAAAGGAAACATATTCTAATCTTTAGAACAGAAGGTTATAGACTCCCCTTCATAGAAGATCTTCAAGCAGAAAGTGAATCATCTCTCATTAGAGGTGTTCTAGAAGTAATCATGATCAAATTTGGACTGAACTAGATGGCTCCTACCTTTGAGATTCTGTCATAATAAAATGAAAAGTAAACCTCCTGGTATAAGTCACATGAAACCTACTTACCTAAGGTATCAAAGAATGGACTTGAAAAACCACCAAAAGAAAGCTTCATTTATCAACAGGGAAAGAGTGCCAGAGACAGAAACTCCATCACTATCTTTTGAGTGTGTGTTTTTTTTTAAATTTCCAAATATTTTATTCATTTTAAATACATATAAAAACATTTTTAAACATTCATTTTTGAATTTTTTGAATTCAAAATTCCCACTTTCCTTTCTCTCCTCCCTCAATGAGAAGGCAAGGAATTTGATATGTCATTAATCATGTTATTTTTTAAAAGACCAAAATAAGATAAAGTTTTTTAAAAGTAGATTTCCATCTACATTGAGACTCCATCAGTTCTTTCTCTGGATGGAGGTAGATAGCATTTTTTGTCATAAGTCCTTGGAAATTGTTTTCGATCATTGTGATGCTGAAAATAGCTAAGTTGTTTACAATTGATCATTGTGTAGTATTACTGTTTCTGTGTAGTGTTGTCTTGATTCTGTTCACTTCACTTTGCATCAGTTCATATAAGTCTTTCCAGGTTTTTCTGAGAGCATCCTGGATATCATTTCTTCACTTCTTATAATACAATAATATTGTGAAACCCAGAAAGCCTGTATAAGGTTAAAGGGTATAAAGGTTAAAGCCTGTAAAGGTTAAAGGAGACTGTATCATTAAGAGATGGGTTGGTTCTCCAAAGCCCCCACAGCTGTGAATCATAACACACTTGAAGGAATTTCAAATCAGCCTTTACTGACACAGATGTTGCTTGTGAATTAGGAATGAAATAAATTGGAGGCAAAAGGGAAGAGGAGAGAGGTCAGAGAATGCAACTGCCTCTCAGTCTCCTTGTAACATTATCATCCTCTCACATGAAGGGTTCTATTCTGCTGGTCAGAATTAGATCCCCAGCAGCCACTAGCAGCTGGTTCCCATAACAAGTAGGTTAAAATGAGCCTCAGAGGGTGGGCAGGATTTATCTTGGTAGAGAAGAAAGGATATTTTAGGCAAGGAAAGAAGTGGCAGTAAAGAGAGAAAGATGGGAATAAGGATCTAACATGCAGTAAGATCAAGGTGATTGGAACAGAGGCTTCCCATCTTGGACACAAGAAGATGGGATGGAGATTAAAAAGGAATGAGACTGATGCCCTCAGCGACCTCATTACAAAGAGCTCTATTATAGTCCCCATTCCAGTATCCCATATGACTGCATTTTGCTAAGTCTGTTCCTTGGAGCTCAAAACTTGCATTTTCCCACAGAAACCATACCATAAATGATTAAGTTTCCAGAACAGCCCACAACTCAGAGTGGAAGCAGTAAACAGAAGTGAGTGCTGAATCCATCTTTCACACAGCTCCCAAAGTGGTTTTCCTAAAGCTCAAGTTTAACAATATCACCCCTATTTATTAGCTCCAGAATCAAATAAAAAATTCTCTCTGACATTTAAATTCCCTTACAATCTAGATCCAACTTGCTTTCCAGCCTTATTATACATTACTCCTCTTTTATGCACCTAAAGTCTAGCTAAAGGGGATCCTTACTGTTTCTTACATGTAGAACTCCATTTCCCACAACTGTATCTTTGCACAGGCTGTCTTTCCTGCCTACAATGCTCTCTTTCCTCACCTCTGACTCATAGAATCTCTAATTTTTTTCAAAACTCAAAACTTCAGATCAAATAACCTTCTACATGGCTTTTCCTGATTACTTTAGCAGCTGGTGCCTTCCTACCAAAAATGATCATTTAAAAAATAAATATAATAAATTTATAATAAATATATAATATTTTGAATAAATATTTATGTGCTTTTTTTGGGGGCAAATACTTATATACGTACATGTTGTCTCCCCACTGGAATATAACTTCTTTAAAGACAAGAATTTTTTTTTCCTCTTTGTATTTCCCATGCCTATCAGTATCTAGCACATAGTAGGTGCTTAATAAATACTTGTTGATTTGACTGATCAGATTTAGAATTTGTAAGATCTGATTTTGAATCTTGTCCAAGACACCATGGACAAGATATATACATTTAAGTCTCAGCTTCTTCATTTGTAAAGTGGGGTTAGTAAAATTGCTGAGTTCACCAAATTGTTGTAAGGATCTGATGAGATGAAGTTTATAAAGTGCTCTGTGAAAAGCTTGGAAAAATGTAAATGAACTGATGTTGAGTGAGGCAAGCAAGAATCAGAAAAACATTGTACACAGCAACAGTAAGATTGAATGATGATCAACTATGGTAGACTCAGCTCTTTTTAGGCAATTATTGATACAAGAAAATTCTAATAAATCTTGGATAGAAAATGTCATCTGCATCCAGAGAGAGAACACTATGGAGATTGAATGTAGATCAAAGTATACTATTTTCACCTTTTTTTTTCTTTTGTTTTTTCTTTCTCATGGTTTTTCTCTTTTGTTCTCATTTTTCTTTTTTAAGATGATTCACGTGAAAATACATTAAAAATGAATGTATATGTATAACATATCAGATTCCTTGCTAGTGTAGGGAGGGAAAAGTAAGGAAGGCAAGGAGAAAGAGAAAAAAAACCTTGATACTCAAAATCTTAAAAGAAAAATGTTGAAGAACATTTTTACATGTTATTGGAAAAATAATATATTATTAAAATTTTCAAAAAGTAAAAAGAAAAAAAGTGTTCTGTGGACCTTAAAATGCCAAATATATGTTGTTAGGGAGACAAAAACCAATTTTTAGAGTCAATGGTGACCAATGGCATCATTTCTTTCTGACCCTCCTTGCCAGAATTTAGTTGAGACTAGCAGTATGATACCCTTAAATGGTTTTGAGTCCTTGAAAGCAAAACACAATATAAGTTGTTTGTGAAGACCCCAAGCAGATCTAAACATGAATAGTTCTAGGTATACACATGCCAGAAGCTCAACATACTAAATCTTTTATTTATGTAAGCCACAATATTAGAGAAACCCATGAGCCCAGATTATGGATAATTTGCAAAATCACTCAGCAGTAACCAAAGGATTTCTGCAATGCATTGGGAGAAGGAGAATGAGGAATTCATCATTCAATACAATGCATAGATTTTGTAGGTGATATTGGTGAATATAATTGAGGGGGACCAGTACAAAAAATCCAGCCATTTTGACTTGGATAATTAAAATGATTAAAAACAAAACAAAACAAAAAACACTATCCAAAAACCATAGAAGGGTTTAGAAAAAAACTAAATAAATACTAAGATAAGAGGATTTTGATTTGGAAGGGAATTTGGGGGCTAATGTATTATATCTCAACTCATTTTATAGATGATGAATCTGGAGCTAAGTAAAGGGAAGTGACCTGAAGTTGAAGAGGGGATCACCAAGAAAGGCCTTCTGTAAAAGGTGGGATTTGACCTGAGGCTTGAGATAAGTCAGGGAAATCAGGAGATAGGAATTAGGGAGCAGTATTCTAGGCATGGGAGACAGCCAGTGAAAAGGCCTGGAGTCTGGAAATACAGGGAGACGTGTCAGGAACAAGAGGGAGACCAAAGTAACTTTACTGTAGACTGTTCTGAGAGGAGTAACATATAAGAAGATTTGAAAAGATAGCAAAGGGCCAGTTTTTAAAGGATTCTAGTGACTCAGCTCTCTTCAGCAATCAGTGATCCAAGATAATTCCAATAAACCTTGGATGGAAAATGCCATCTACATCCAAAGAAAGAAAAGAGTATGGAGAGTAAATGCAGATCCATTTTGTCATGGAGGTAACATGGAGCCATTGAAATTTATTGAGGGAGGCAGTGACATGGTTATATCTGCATGAGATCATAGGATTATAGATTCAGAGCTGGATGAGATTTTGTCTTATTTTATTGATGAGTAAACTGAGACCCAGAGGAGTGATTTCCCTCAGATCACATGGTTTGTAAGTGAAAGAGCTGGGATTTTGACTCAGAGTTTTGATTTCAAATCCAGCACTCTTTTCACTATACTGAAATATGTGGCATTGAATGACAGCATAGAAACCAAGAACAAGAATTTATGGAAGAGGAAATTTGGGACCTCCAGCTTCACAGAGACAATGAAATAACACTTACCAGCCTTTGTCCCTGCATCACTGAGTACCCTTTTTTACCCTCTATATGAGGGGAAAGATATTAACCCTTTTATTTCTCCTTTGTTCCCTTTAAAAAACTCTGGACCTAAAGATAGAAAAGGTCCTTTCTCCAGAGAAAGGTCTCTGGAGAGGTCTCCAGAGAAGCCTGCATGATAAAAGCATATTCCTGTAGCATATTTATTCTGGTTCAATTAGCTTGAGTCAGCTCAACTAGTCCTTCATCTAGTTTATTTAATGTAACTACCAGTTACATGGTCAGATAAGAAAAAATGAAAGGTTTGGTCTTTCCCAAGTGGCCCATCACCAAAAGGGAAGTTCAAATGTAAATCAGCCATGTGCCCTTTTCTTTGGGTTCAAAATGAGAAATAAATAATAACATGAGCATATTCAATTCTCACCTCAACAATTGGCCCTGGGTGTCTCACACAGGGTATGGATTAGTCTGTTTAAAAAAAAAGTTTCTGTTTAGCTATTTCCTGTTAGGAAGGGAGTACGGTGTACTGTCAAAGGTTTAAAATAGTGGGTTTTTTGCATCTAAAGGAAAATATTGTGTTGACAGCTTCTTTGCGTGCTTAACACAGCAGTGCTGTTTATTTGGGCTGAAGCACGTAAGAGATTCATGGTCCTCAAGTCATTGTAGCCTAGCAACCAGGCTACACTTTATCACTGAGTTCCAACGCCACATGTATCCATTTTTGGGGATTTCCAGATCACATTTTTGTCCTCTCGCCATCACAGTAATCCTGAAATTTGAGTCATAAAAAGACACAAGACTAATTCTTGAATCCCTAAGGAAACTCTTCTTAATAAATAATGATTTTAAAATATTAGTTCAATTCACATGTTTTTGGAGGATGGTGCAGTTATTTGATTGACAAGAGGGATTGTTATATTTATATCTTTGATTCCCACAGTATTTGGCAAAAAAAATAGGCACTTCATAAGTGTTTGTTCTTGATTTATATGGATAACTGTTTAGATCAGGGAATTTTAACTTGGGGTTCACAGGTATCTAAGAAGCTAGAGGATAGATATCAGGGAGTATGAATCATTAAAAACATTTTAACAACTATTTCAATATAATTGGTTGTCTTTATAATCATATATAGTATACTTTATGCATATACAAAGCAATTCTAGGTCTTATCAGACTATAGGGGACTATGGTTTAAAACTTAGAGATAGCTGTAATTAAGAATCCTTTAAACTGGAGCAAATTAATTTGTTTTCACGGTATAACAGGTACAGTCTTGCCAGGACAGAGGGTAACTGACCCTAGTAAGTCTGAACCACAACTTTGCAGTGGTAGAGGAGGAAGATCAGTCAGAGAAGGGGGCACAATAGCCAGAGGATCCAGAAAGAATACAGAGTACTGGTTGTTACAGGAAAAAAGCATCCTCCTCCCAGGAAGGACCCCCATTATTGATACCCAAAGGAAAACTCTGTTCACCTCTTGTTAGTAACACTTCTCATCTAGATTACAGGGAAGGCTTTTTCTACCAAGAGAAGATTTCAGCCTCATTATGACCAGACAATTAATACATAGTAAGGAGACATACAGAAAAATCTCTATCACGGAAGATAGAGATGTAATTTGTGGGCAATAACTTCACTCCAGAAATAGATTTATTGTAAGGGTTATAATGATGCATTCTAAAAAGCCATATAAGGGTCTAAAAGAATATTAAGATTTATAAATAGTGATTAAATAATGTCAGATGCATAGAAAAAAATAAAATAAGCATCTTGGAATCTTGGGGCAGGGAGAGGGGTTAAGGGATACAGGTAGAGAAACTACCAGAGCTGTGTTAGGGCAAGGAAGGGAGATCAGTCAGGCTTTATTTATTAAGGAATAGTGGGCTGTAGGCCATAGAATTTATATTGGAAAGTACCTTGATAACTGAGTCCAATCATTTTATTTCATGAAGGAAAGAAATAAGTGAGTGACCCAAAGAAACCAAGAATAGGATTTGAGGTATCTCCAGATAGCCTGAGTGGATAGAGTGTTAGACCTGGAGTTAGGAAGATCTTAGTTCCCAGATATTAACTATATGACCCTGAGCAAATCATCTAGCCCTGTTTGCCTCAGTTTCTTCATGTGTAAAATGAATTGAATGGCAAACCACTCCAGTCAGACCACAACTGAAAACAATTGAATAATCACAACTTCAGACTCTATAGCTAATACCTTTGCATTTATAAAGCAATTTAAGATTTATTTGTCTTTCCTGCCATCAATCCCTCTTTGGTCCCTCTGAGTATTCATGATTTCCCCATTCTTGAAGTAATTCAAAATTATTTATTTATTTATTTATTTATTTATTTAAAGATAATTCAGCTCCTTTTTTCTTCTTTTACATTATGTTTATTCCCAAATTCTAAGGTTCAGACTTCCTGCTGTTCCTTGTACTAGATATTTCATCCCGAAATTAAAACTATTTGCAGTCATGTGAGAAGGTGCTTCAAATCACTATTGATCAGAGAAATGCAAATTGAGACAACCCTGAGGTGCCACTGCACATCTGTCAGATTGGCTAAAATGATAGGAAAAGATAATGATAAATATTGGAGGCGATGTGGGAAGGTTGGGACACTGATGCATTGTTGGTGGAACTGTGAGCGGATCCAGCTATTCCGGAGAGCAATTTGGAACTATGCTCAAAAAGTTATCAAACTGTGCATACCCTTTGACCCAGCAGTGTTTCTATTGGGCTTATATCCCAAAGAGATATTAAAAGAAGGAAAAGGCCCCACATGTGCAAGAATGTTTGTGGCAGCCCCTTTTTTAGTGGCTAGAAACTGGAAACTGAATGGATGCCCATCAATTGGAGAGTGGCTGAATAAATTATGGTATATGAATGTTATGGAATATTGTTGTTCTGTAAGAAACGACCAGCAGGACGACTTCAGAGAGGCCTGGAGAGACTTGCATGAACTGATGCTGAGCAAAACAAGCAGAACCAGGAGATCATTATACACGGCAACAAGAAGACTATATGATGATCAGTTGTGATGGACATGGCTCTCTTCAAGAATGAAATGTTTCAAACCAGTTCCAATTGTTCAGTGAAGAAAGCTATATACCCCCAGAGAGAGGCATACGAAATGTGGACCACAACATAACATTTCCATGCTCTTGATTGATGTTTGCTTGCACTGTGTTTCCTTTCTCAGATTTTTTTCTTGTAGATATGATTTTTCTTGCACAACAATGATAAGTGTGGAAATATGTATACATATACTCGATTTGTCAAGTATTTTAACATAATTAACATGTAGTGGATATCCTGCCATCTAGGGGAGGGGTGGGGAGTAGGGGGGGGAAATTTGTAACAGAAAGCTTTGTAAGGGTTAATGTTGAAGTATTACCCATACATATGTTTTGCAAATAAAAAAAAAGAAAGATATTTCATCCCCTGTTGGTACCATTGCTCTGGACTCTCTCCAATGTCTAGAGTGGTAGTGGTGTGAGTGGAGAGGATATAGATGGAAAAGATTTTGAGGAAACAGAAGAGGCCAAGATTTGGTACCTGATTGGATATGTGGAGTTAAGAGTGAGGAATCAAGAATAATGATGAGATTATGAACGTAGGTGACAAGGAGGATGGTGGTACCTTTGATGGTAGTAGAGAAATTTGGCAGGGAGTTGAGTTTGAAGAGAAAAGATAATGAGTTCTCTTTTGAATGTGTTGAGTTTGAATTTCTATGGAACATACAGTTGGAATTATTCAGAGACAATTTATAATATAAGACCAGAGCTCAGGAGAGAGACAAGGGCTGGATGTGCATGTCTGAGATTTGTCTGCATAGATATAATAATTGAACCCAGAGGAAATGATGAGATCACCAAAAGAGAGGATGGAGAGAGAAGAGAAAAGGGCCCAGAACAGAATTTTGGGATTTATTTGAAAGTATAACAGCAATGATGAGTCAACAAAGGAGAAAGAGAAGAAGCAATCAAACAGGTGGGACGAGAACTAAGAGTAAGCAGTGGTTAGAAGATAAAATCAAATAACTTTCCAAAGCTCAGTCAATGAATTACTGGACACAGCAATCCTGCCCCTAGATATTTCTAGTTTAGCCTAGATGTTAATCACAGATTATACCTTAGTGTCTGAACTAGAAATGGATTTGCTGAAGCATTAATGTTGCTATCAGAGACTCTCCAATTTTTATAGGTGGGAGAGAACAGAAGAGTACCAGGACTATGAAGTATAGAAAGTGTTAATTAGCTCAACCATAGCAGCTTAGCATTAATTTTTGGCCCCTACAGTAGTCAGCCAATATGTTGCTTTAGGAGAAAACTCAGCATGTGATGATTCTGCTTGTTGAAATTGGCAAATTGACACCTTAAGTAACCCTAGAAAAGACTTATCTGTTTTACTTTCAGTTCACCAGTTTTCTGTTCATTTGCTTTTATATGCTCCTTGACTACCTTTTGATGGATATAGTCTGTTATTCTTTTTCTTAAGCCTTGATTGCACTTGAAAGTGAGTGAATTTCAGTCTGTGTATCCTCTGCTATCTTCAGTTAATCAGTCAGAGTTGATGCCAGTCTTGTTTGGATGGAGAGGGTGGAATGAGAGTAAAGCTAGGAACTGAACATTTGAATAGATTAGAGCACTGATTGGAGGGAGAGGGACAGGAAGTAGAGAAAGGCCATACTGAAAATAAATTAAATGATTGTTATCAGAGCCTCTCCTTTTTTGATAGATAGGAGAGAACTATAGAGTGAGAGGGAATTATGAAGATGAAGTGTAGAAAGGGGACTCCACTAGTGAGGGTACAGAAAGAGGAGCCCAGGGATACCAATATTAGGAGTCCTTTCACTTCTGACACTGAAACGGCTTAGAGAAGGGGAAATGGCTTAGAAGATAATTAAGAGGATGCAGTTCTTGCTAACCTTTTGATACCTATTCATCTCTTCCCATCTCTTTTATGTTTATTTTTTCTTTTCACCTTAGATCAGAGATGCCAAACATTTGTATGCAGTGTACAACACTCCCCAGTGTAGCCCAAACCAGATCAAAATATAATTGGCAAATACTCAATAAAATAAATAAAAACATAGATAATGTTAACATGTGCTTTTCTAGTTCAATATATTGTCTACAGGGATCCTTATAAATGATTTAGTGGCCCTTGTTTCCATTCACTGCCTTGGACCACAGGCATTTTGATAGCATAGCTCAGCTCATAAAAGCCCCCATCAGCACACACATTGTACAGATATTCAGGTACATACTCACAGGCATACCCTAGCCATATTGTTCTGTGAAGCAAGATCCTACCTATCTCCTCTCTTCCTAATCCAATGGGATAGGAGTCTGCAAAAGTGATATTTTGAGGACTGATCATAAACTCCAGTGGGAAACTTCTATTTCTCCCTGGCACTCAATCCTGTGCATCAAAGAAAACTGGACTGGTGCACTCCTTAGGGCTCTCAACTGTAGCTGTGGCTCTCCCCACTTTGTCATTCTAATGGTTAAAGACAAACTTTGCTGGCTTCAAAGTTGCCTTGGAATTGTCCTGTTTATCTTCAACTATATTAAACAACTGGCATCTGTGAACAGAGGTGACTTTATGTGGCTATATATGTATATATATATATATATGTATACTTTAATATATAAACTTTAATAAATTGTCAGTGTCACATGATATATACCAGTGCTGCATTGAATGCCTTGTGACAATTGCTTTCACGAACTAACATAGCTGATTTTATTACAAAGTAGATTCATTCCCAAAGAACTAGTTAATTGAGATATCATTGTACACTACGGGGAAAGTTTGAATTATAGTTTTCATTACCATTTAAACAGCTTATCTTTATATCAGCTGTTATTGTTGGGTTAGGTTCATCCTATAATTAGTAATTTGGCATTGCAAGGCATTTAAATTTCAATTTCAATTCAGATATGGGTTAGGACCAAATCTGATTTCTTCATTTTTTTAATCCTTATACACTCCAAATAAGAGAGTATTGAGAGGCAGCATATACAATGAAAATATCACCAGGTTTGGAATCAGGGGCCTTAGGTTCAAATATTTGTCTTTCTCCTTACTACCTGTGTGATATTGAATAAGTCATTTAAACTGCATGGATTCAGTTTCTGCATCTGTAAAATGAGGGAGCTAGACTAGATGGCCTTTAAGGTTTCTTCTAGCTCTAAGTCTATGATGCTATAAAGGAGGTTAGTTTAAGCACAGTTGGTTGTATTATATGTCAATACTTTAAACAATATGTGTGATTTGTAAGAAATGACCAGCAGGACGATTTCAGAGAGGCCTAGAGAGACTTGCATGAACTGATGCTGAGTGAAATGAGCAGAACCAGGAGATCATTATACACGGCAACAAGACTATATGATGATCAATTCTGATGGACATGGCTCTCTTCAACAATGAAATGCTTCAAACCACTTCCAATTGTTCAGTGAAGAAAGCCACATACACCCAGAGAGAGGGATGTGAAATGTGGACCACAACATAACATTTTCATGCTCTCGATTGATGTTTGCTTGCATTGTGTTTCCTTTCTCTGATTTTTCTTTCTTGTAGATACGATTTCTCCTGCACAGCAAGATGAGTATGGAAACATGTATATATATATTTGACTTGTCAAGTATTTTAACATAATTAACATGTAATAGATTTCCTGCCATCTAGGGGAGGGGAGAGGACTAAGGGGGAAAAATTTGTAACAGAAAGCTTTGTAAGGGTTAATGTTGAAGTATTACCCATACATATGTTTTGCAAATAAAAAGCTTTAATAAAAAAAATAAAAACCAATATATATGATTTAATTAGCATAGCCATTGTTGAATCTTAAAAATTGCTTCACCTGATGATGATGATAATTCATTCTGAGCTGAGCTAGGTTCATCTTCAGATAAAGAGTCCATGCTCAGAGGCTTTTGATGGCTCCATTCACAAAGGTTTTTGAATGTGGTGAGACCTGTTAGGCTATCTATTTTGCTGACATAACCTTCAAGAACCAAGGGTCACTTTCATGCCATTACAAAACATTAGAGCAGAACTTCAGTGGAAGAATGTAATAATATCACCTCTTAAATTATAGGCTCTTAGAAGTTATGAAACATAATCTCTAAGGTTCTTCTTGGCTTCAACATTTTGTGACCTATATTTATTCACTGTGCTTTCTATAATAACTGTCACAAGGCTATGTACAACAGCTACATTTTTTTTTTTGTGGTAGTGATAATGATGATGACATAAACATTGTAGATAAAATTAGAATTGTGGCTAGCATCAGCCAGTTAATCTTAGCTATAGCAACATTTGTTGGCTATTTCTGACATTGTTGGAGAAGTCAGCAGTTCTATATTTGGCTGGCTAACGGTAATATTATCTGGTTAACAATTGGAATGGATCGTTTCAGATCATAGCTAGTCATTTTGGTTAATGTTGAGTTTAGTTTGCTAAATATATGATTAGGATGTGACAGTGAGAATAGAAAGGAACAAATAAAAAGCTATTTCATACAAAGTGGAAGGTTTGAACCATGAATTAGCTTTAATAAGCAAGAATCTTAAGATAAATTAGAACAAATGAGGTTTTTGAATAAATGATATCTAAGATCTGGTCTAGCTCTAAAATTCTATTATTCTTTGTCCAAGGCAGGGAAACATATTAGTATCTCCTGTACACTTAGGTTGGCGCTTGCCCATGTTTGTGTTAGGTTCATATTTCATAGAACATTGTGTGATCTTTGGGTTTTTTCTAAGGAGAATTCTAGGACAAGAATTTTAGGATTATTCATCATGTGTTTCAAAACAGATCATCTGCATTAAATTCTCCAAAGTAATATCAGTAGAAAGCCAAATATAGTTTAAAAATTCCCATAACAATTTTTTTTTAAAAAATTGAAGAGGAGAGGGTTTTACCATCTAAGAAAAGTTTTTCTTAAGCTGTTCAACTATGAAACTGATTATCAGACAGAAATAACATAGCTCCTTTATGCTCTTTAACATGCAAATCATACTTAAGGGACATTACCTCAGCTAAGACACCACAACAGTGCTCAGTTCATACAATTCATACTCAATCAGGTCTTTCAAACTTGAAGCCAAAATATTAGACATAAACTGACAACCAAGAAGAAAAAAATTTTTGGCCAAATTGCACTCTAAATAAGGGACCAACTTTGAAAATTTTGATGTTTGGTCTAGTTTTACCGTTAGCTTGAAAAAAAGAGAAATCATATGCAAGTACTATTCTCTGGCCCTAAGCTGCTGCCCAAACAACTCGGCCATGTGTGATGGGCCAGACCTCAGATGAAACACAGACACAAACATCATGTGGTCAATGTAACTGAGAAGCCCCTGAGCATAATATTAAAAGATTAATAATTGAGCATTTGTTATGTCAATACACATCAGAGAGGTAGATCTGAGGGAAACAGGCCAGGGGTGAATCTGTGGGTGAATTTCATATTTAAACATTACTCTATTAAGCTAGTTGATGCTTTTTTCCCCTCCCTTCCTCCTTTCCTTCCCTTCCCTCCCCTCCCCTTCCCTTCCCTCCCCTTCCCTTCCCTTCCCTCCCCTTCCCTTCCCTCCCCTCCCCTTCCCTTCC
>JAJPUD010000322.1:541897-554908 GCA_023553655.1 Myrmecobius fasciatus
CTTCCTTCCTTCTTTCTTTCCTTCCTTCCTTCCTTCTTTCCTTTCTTTCTTCCTTTCTTCCTTTTTTTCCTTTCTTTTCCCCCAGTACAACCAAAGCTGTTGTTTGCTCATCTAATATTATTATGGAAACAAAATCATTAAGCATTATAGATTTCATTTTCCACAAACCAGATGGAATTATGATTTCCCTGGAAACTGGGCTGAGCATGTCCACACTAATTGCCAATTGCATTTGGGTGGTCAGACTTGTCTGAACTCCAGGTGACTCTTGTCTTTTTCTTCCCTGAAAGCCCATCCCTACTGCTTGCTCATCTCTGACTTCTATACTGACTTTTTTTATTTCTGGCAAGTCCTACAGAGGCGGAGGAAGTCACTGAGGGCAATTGAAATTGGGCCAGGTTAGTCCTCTCAGCCATCCGCACTCAGACAACTCAATATTTCCTTATCTTCCCCACTTTTTCCTACACTACCCAGAATTTTCTGCAGTTCAGTTACTGTACCCATGACCCTTTCCCACCATTTAATTATGATAGCACTAGCAGAGTGTGATTGTGGATAGAGAGGCAAACATAGAGAGAGAAAAAACAGGGTTGCAGTCCCACCATAACACATACTTAGTTATGTGACCAGGGCTAACCACTGAACTTCTCAGTGATGTAAACAACTCTCTAAGACAGACTCTTCACCTTTTGTTGTACCCTGTACTCCATGGCAGTTTGGTGAAGCTTACAGAATCCTTCTCAGAATAGTGATTTTAAATGCACAAAATATAATAAAAAGGAAATCAATTATGCTGAAATACCATTATCTTAATTTTAATTTTTAAAAATATTTATTCATTTTAAACTTAAATACAAAATAAAAAAAGAATATTTCCATGTACACAGTAGAACATAAGAGGATTCAACATAAAACAATAAATTTTTGTTTCACAAAAACCTATATAGTAAATCCTACCCATTGTTTTTAAAGTAACCCAGCATCTCTGTGCTTCTTTCTAGGTTTTCTTTTGTCTTCTGTGCTGTGCCTTTTATTTTTATTTTTTTTCAGTTATCTTAATTTTAAAAGACAAAATCTCTAACCCCAGGCTACTAGCTCCTGCTCTAAGACTATAAATTGCAGAGAAGGTACTGACTTATATTGATATGGGGAATTTCCTCATCTGGGAGTTTCCTTTACCAATGAAATGTTAGTTTTTTTAAACACCCCATGTTACTGAACGTCCCACTGTAGTATGTTTTGTGAGCTGTCTCTCTCTGCTTGAGCACAGAGAGGAGGAAGTTAGGGTTTTGAAATCTCTAGCTCAGGCTGGGTCTACACTAGCAATCTGATAGCTTATTGTACTTGGTGAAAACCCCTCAATATTTTGCATCATTCTAAAGGATTTTGCTATGTGGTATGCAAGACTGAACAAGGAGTGGGGCAGTCCCAGGGGAAATTGTGAAAGCTGGCACAGGGTATTCCTGTTTAGGTATGTTTGGGCAGAGGCTTCAAAGTAATTAATTTTGACATAATGGTCGGAGAAAGTCTGTGACAGTAGAGCTGTCCCAAAAGCAAATGGGCTGCCTCTAGAGATACTGTTGTTTATACTTTATTCTCTAGGAGGACTGATGACATCAAAAGGTCTTGACTTGAAAGTGAATCAGATTTAAGTCTCAGCCCAAAGTCTAGATGGCCACTTGTCAGCTTTGTGGGAGATGAGATTCTCATTCAGTTCCAGGTTTTACTAATTGGGTCATGAGATACACAGATAGTTGAATACATGGATATTTTCATATTGTGTGTTCCCTTTCCATCTCCCATTAGACACTAAGCCCCTTGAAGGCATCCACTGTTAATTGCCTCTTCTATCTCCAGTCCTTAGAAACAATGCCTTGCTTAAATAATTGTCTATTGACTAATTGACTGAAGGATTTTTTGACATCATTGATTCCATCTAGGTGCTATAGTAGATAAAACAGCACTTAGAGTCAAGAATAAAAGAGTTTAAACTGTGCCCTATCCAAATGACCCTAGACAATATTACCTCTCCGCTTCTCAGTTTTCTCATCTACAAAATGGAAATAAAATAGCACCTACCCTCCTCCCCTAGTCATTGTGAGGTTGGAATGAATTAACATATGTAAAAGACTTTGTAAACCTTAAAATACTATGTAAATGCTAGCTATAATTATTTTACAGAATAGAAAACTGGAGGCCCGACAACATACTTGTCCAGGGGTCATAAAATTAGGGAAAGAGGTGAATGAAGAACAAGCATTTATTAAGCATTTACTATTTGCTGGGTGATAGAGTGAATAGAGCATAGCTAGCCAGGAAGACTCATCTTCCTGAGTTGAAATCTGGTCTCTCATTTACTTATTAGCCATATATCCCTGGAAAAGGCACTTACTTAACCATGCTTGCCTCAGTTTCCTCATCTGTAAAATGAACTGAAGAAGGAAATGACAGACCATTCTAGTATCTCTGCCAAAAAAATCTCAAGTGGGGTGATGAGAATCAGACATGATTGAAACAACTTGAACAACACAATTTGCTAAATACTTTACAAATATTTGATCCTCTCAACAACCTTGGGAAGCAGATGTCCTCTGTCCCTATTTTTATGGACAAGGAAATTGAGACAAAAAGGGAGTCACATGGCTAGTAAGTGTCAGAGGCCACTTATTCCTTTTGACTTTTGGCTTCTATCCTCTCTAGCTGGCTTTTGAGTTCTCTTATAACTGAGATTTGTGATTTTTGTCCCCAATCTCATGTTCTCATGGTGTTCCTGTACTGAGTAAGGAAATAATAGAGCTCTGTGTAAGGATAGTATTTTTCAATCTGTTAAATATGTTTTTATTTTTATTATTTAATAGTATTTCATTTTTCCAAATACATGTAAAAATAGTTTTAAATATTCACCTTTGAAAAAACCTTGTGTTTCAATTTTTTCTCCCTTTCTTCTTCCTCTCCCCTCACCAAGACAGCAAGCAATCCACTATAGGTTCAACATTTACAATTCTTCTAAACATTTCCATCTTCATAATGTTGTACAAGAAAAATGAAATCAAAAGTAAAAAAAAAATCATGAGAAAGGAAAAAAAAAAGCAAGAAAATAATAATAAAAAAGTGAAAATACTATGCTTGATCCACATTGAGTCTCCATAGTTCTCACTCTGGATGTGATTGGCATTTTCCATTACAAGTTTATTGGAATTGCCTTCAATCACTGCATTGTTGAGAAGAGCTAAGTTCATCACTGTTGATCATCACATAATTTTGTTGTTACCAAGTACAATGTTCTGATTCTGCTCACTTCACTCAGCATCGGTTCATGTAGTTCTTTCCAGGGTTTTCTGAAATCAGTCTGCTTGTCATTTCTTATAAAACAATAGTATTCCATTAGATTCACATACTATAACTTATTCAGTCATTCCCTAACTGATAGGAATCTACTCATTAACTATTTTTTAAAAGATTCAGAAAATTATTTTCATCCATGTGGTCCTTTAGGATTCTACAAAGACCTTTCAAATACCTCATGTTATCTTTGGTATAGGCAAGGTATGGGTGATCATTCTTGTTTTATATAACAGTAAACTCAGGTTTAGAATATTTCTGTGACTTGCCAGTCAGAATAGAAGCAAAGTCTTCTGATACCTAAACCAATGTACCTCCCACTGTGCTACATTGCTTTTATTTTATCTAGAAGTAAAGTTTATAAGACAAACAGTTTTACCTTTAGTGTAGTGGCTAGGAATTCATTAATAATTTATAATGGAGTTCTATTTTTAAATTTAAAAATGTTAATTGCAAAAGTTCTATACTATTTCTTGGTTATCTGGTCCTTGGCCCTTTCTTTGCTCTGATTCAGAGGACTTGGCTTCAAATCCCTTACCCAATTTTTATTTCTTGTGTAAGCTTTGGTAAGTTTCTTAATTCCTTAGGCTTCAGTTTATTCATCTGAAAAATGGGGTGGACTGAACTAAATCATGTCTCCCAGCTCTATGACCCAATTCTACTGGCCCACTGGTGGCATCATGCCTAGGAATAATAGGCATCATGCATAGGCTAGAAGAAATATTTAGTCACTATGGGACCATTCTCAAATTTCCAAGCCTATAAAAGATTTTAAAATGACATAATTCTTCCAAAGAAGAGATATGAGAAGACTTCTTACCCCATCTCTTATAGAGAAATGCAAAGTGAATGGAACATTGAATATAATATTCAATATTATTCAGGGTATTCATCTGCTTTGTTGATTTTTTTCTCTTATGTCTCTTTTTCTTTTTAAAATTCCTTGATATAAGAGATGGTTGGAGTTAAGGAAGAAAGAATACAGGGGGAATTTAGGAGATATGAAAGAAAATGAAAGTTTCTAAAGTTTTTTTAAAATATAATTTCTTGTTATATAATATAATTTAACCTGGATTTAAAGTGTCTTGTTTTTGTTGTTGTTGTTGAGTTCTTTTTCTGTCATATCTGACTCTTCATGACCTCTTGGCAAAGATACTGGAATGGTTTGCTATTTTCTTCTCTAGTTCATTTTACAGGTGAGGAAACTGAGGCAAATCAGGCTACATGACTTGTCCAAGGTTATACAACTAGTAAATGTCTGAGGCCAGATTTGAACTGAGGAAAAGGAGCGTTCCTGACATTCTATCCACTGAGTCATTTAGCTGCCTGTAGGCTTAATTTATCTTGTAATAATAGCTATCATTTATATTGCACTTAAAGGGCAAAGCCCTTTACAAATATTATCTCATTTCATTTTCACAATCCTAAGAGATAGGTACGGTTGTCACTTTCAGTTTATATAAACTTAAGTAGAAGATAAATGATTTCCTCAGAATTCCAGGGCCAATAAGTATGTGAGAAAGTACTTGAACAGAAGTCCTTCTGACTGTAAGTCCATTTCTCTATCATTATGACAACTAACTATCTAGTTTCCTACTACAGAGGTTCCCTTAGCTCTTCTCTCCCTGGGCATCATCCTTTCCTCCACTGCCCTTTCAAAATTGACATGTCTTCTGTGTCAGGATCCTAAACCCTTTAGGTAGGGAATGGCTCAGAAAGTTTGTTCATCTAGCTATGGGTCCCATCCATCCATGTCTGTATTAGCAGTTGCTGATTATCATGGGATGGGGGGAATGGAGCATGACTAATACACACCCAGCAGCTCCAAAAGGCTCTATAGGCAGCCAGAAATTACGACAGCATCATATTCCAAAAACTGCTGAGACTCCAGAGCACTTGATCTCTGACCCTATTTCCCACTACTTCCTGTTGTTGATCCATAACTTTACACCTGGGCAAGTTTTCATTTAATCTCTTCTCAGCTGTTGTTTGCTGGTTCAAATGAATGAATAAATCTTTCTTTCTCCTAAGAAATCTGATCAACCTCTGGTTGTTTTAAACTTTTGACATCATATGTGGACAAGTTTTTTGTCACCTATTCACCTGATGCTGTCAACAGAAAGTTGCCTTTCTCCTCATACACTTTAAGGCTGACTCCTAGTCAAGGTTGCAATCCCCAGCTCCAGCCCTATCCAGGAAGAGAGACAGAAAGCGGTGGGGAGAAGGATGGTCACATCTTCCATCATCCCTCTGCCCATATGCAAAAATAACGGACAACATAGCTACATATTACTATAATAGACACCACAACCGCCCAGAATACTTTCCCAAGGGTTAGGCAATTTGCTGAGTATATAAATATAACTTAAAGGAAGGTACCCATAAAGGGCATAGAACCCAGGAATGCCACTCCTAAACCTAAGCCCTTACACAGCTACTCTTCTCCTCCTTCTACCCTTTATCCTCACACACAGTCCCTCTGAAAACTGTAAAATGGTTATGATCAGTTTTATCCAAAGATGCAAGGAAGGACTCTGTCTAACATTCCCTTACATATTCTTGCTATAGCATCATGGGCAGGAAAGGTCTTGCATTCAGCAGCCAAACTATGGTTGAAGCCTTCCCTACCCCAACCTCTTACCTTCTCTCTTTCCTACTTCCAATTCTGTAAAACTCAGCTCTTGCCCATCACTTAACATGAATTAATTTATAAAATTACTTTCTTTTAAACATAGATTTTTATTGATGTCTGTTGTTTTGACATTGCCTAAATTTCTCTTTTCTCTCTTACCCCTAACCATCTCTTAGACCAAAGAATTTTTTTTTAAACCAAAAAAATCAGCAAAATCTACACCCTGGAAAGAAGGGATGCTATATGTAATGTGGCATACCTCTGTTGGACCTCTGTAACTATAAAAAATGCAACCATGTCACACTCTACTCCCTGCCCTGCCCAGCATAATAAACTCCTGTGGCTCCCTATCTCTTCAGGTGTTAAATATAAAGTCTTCTGTTTGGTGTTAAAAGCCCTTTATTACTACCTCCCTCCTATTTTTCCAGTCTTCTTACACTTTACTTCACATCAAGTACTCTCTGACCCACTGACACTGGCCTCCTGGCTGATTCTAGAACAAGACATCCCATCTACAGACTCAAGACATTTTCTCTGTTTGTGCCTCATGTCTAGAATGTTCTTCCTCTTCATCCATCTCTGCCTCCTGACCTTTCTGGCTTCTTCTAACTCCCATCTAAAATTCTACCTTCTACAGGAAGCACTTTTCAAACCCTTTTAATTCTATGATCTCCCTCTGTTAATTATTTCCTATTTTTCGTTTATAGCTTTTTTGTATAGTATTTGTTTGCTTGTTGTTTCTCCCATTAGATTATGAGGTCTTCAAAGTCAGGGACTATACTACCTTTTGCTTCTTTTTGTATCTTTAAGTGCTTTATTGCTAACAATATGACTAGTGATGCAATTCTAGTTGAGCTCTTTAAAATCTTAAAAAATGGAGTTAAAGTATTACACTTAATATGCCAGCAAATTTGGATAATTCAGCAGTGACTACTGCATTGAAAAAGATCAGTTTGTATTCCAATCCTACAGAAGAACAATACTAAGGAATGTTCAAATTTAATGAACAACTGTGCTCATTTTATGTGCCGGCAAGGTTATATTTAAGATTCTGCAAGCTGGATTTGGAGGAATATGTGTGTGTAAATATCTATATCTATATCTACATATTTATATATATAATGATTTGTATATGCATAAACATATAATGTTACATTATATGCATTGTATAATATGTAATATGTATATACAAATATGTATGTATGTGTATATATGAACATACACATATGTATATAACTGAAAATTATTATAAGAGCAATCTGGTTTTTGAAGAGGCAGAGGAATTAGAGACCAAATTGCCAACATTTGCTGGATTATGGAGAAAGCAAGGGAGTTCCAGAAAAACATGTACTTCTGCTTCATTGCCTTTGATTGTGTTGATCACAACTAATGGCAAGTCCTCAAAGAGGTAGGAGTACCAGATTGTCTTCCTTGTCTCCTAAGGAACTTGTATTCAGGCTAAGAAGCCATAATTATAACTGAACAGGAAACAATTGATTGGTTTAAGATTGGAAAAGGCATATGATTAGGCTGTATATTGTCACCTTATTTATTTAACTTATATGCAGAGTGCATCATGTAAAATGCCAGGCTGGATGAATCAAAAAGCCAGAACTAAAGTTGATGAGAGAAATATCAGTGATCTCAGATATGCAGATGATATCATTGTGATGACAGAAAGTGAGGAAGAATTAAGAAGCCTCTTGATGAGAGTGAAAGAGAACAGTGTAAAAGCTGGCTTGAAGCTTAAGAGTCAAAAAACAAAAAAAACAAAACAAAACAAAAAAACCAACACAAACAAAAAACTAACCTCATGGCAATTGATTCCATCACTTCCTAGCAAAAAGGAGAAGAAATGGAAACAGTGTCATATTTTATATTCTTGGGCTCAAAGATCACAGGACATCATGACTGATAGCAGAAGCTTTTTGATGAGGGTGAAAGATGAAAGTGTGAAAGTTGGCTTGAAGCTTAACATTAAAAAAAATAAGATCATGGCTACTGATCCAATCAATTTTGTATTCTTGGGTTCAAAAATTACTGTAGATGGCAACTCATGAAATTAAGAGCCTTGTTTCTTGAAAGGAAAGCTATGGCAAATCTGGACAGCATACTAAAAAGCAAAGACATCACTTTGCTGACCAAGGTCCATATAGTCAAAGAAGATTTTTGAAAGTCCCTTGGACATCAAGGAGGTCAAATCAGTCAATGAAAAGAAATTAACTCAGGCTATTTGCTGAAAGGTCAAATATTGAAGCTGAAGCTTAAATATGTTGGCCACATAATGAGAAGACAACATTTATTGGAAAAGACCCTGATTTAAGGAAAGATTGAAGGCAAAAGGAGAAGGGAATGGCAGAGGATGAGAAGAGATAGATGAACGTGGAAATAGCAAAGATGAAAGTGGTCAGACTTTGAGAGACAGTGGGGGATAAAAAGACCTAGTCCTTAGTCATAGAGTCATGAAGAATCAAACATAACAGTGCTTAGCACAGTTTCTGAATTCTATTAAGCACGTAATGCTCATTGACTGATTATGTATTAATGGTTAAAGAGCATAGGATTTTTTTTGTCTTTATTTTTTTATTAAAGATTTTAATTTTTCAAAACATATGCATGGACAATTCTTCAACATTAGCCCTTGCAAAACTTTGTGTTCCAATTCTCTCCCCCTTCCCCCACGCCCTCCTCTAGATGGCAAGTAGTCTAATACATGTTAAACATGGTAGAAATATATGTTAAACCCAACATATGCATATATATTTATACAATTATCGTGCCACACAAGGAAAATAAAATGCAAGCAAACAATAAGGATCATAGGATTTTAAATGTGATTTGAGAAGGGACCTTAGAGGCCAGATAGTTCAACACTGCCTTTTTTTTTTTTAATTAAAGCTTTTTATTTTCAAAACATGTGCATCGATAATTTTCAACATTCACCTTTGCAAAACCTTGTGTTCAAAAATTTTTTTTCTTTCCATTCTCCTCACCCCTTCTCTTAATCCAATATGTTAAAAAGTGCAATTCTTCTATACATATTTCCACAATTAGCATGCTGCACAAAAAAAAACAGATTAAAAAGAAGAAAATGAGAAAGAAAATAAAATGCAAGCAAACAACAACAAAAAAGGTGAAAATATTATGTTGTGATCCACATGCAGTCCCCATAGTCCTCTCCTTGAGTGCAGATCATCACAAGACCATTGGAACTGACCTGAATCATCTTGCTTCAATCCTGTCTTTTAACAGATTTACAAAACTGATGCCCAGAGAGGTTAAATGCTTTAGCTAAACTATGACATAAGATTTGACCAGATTTCTGGACTTCAAGGCTATTACTCTTCTCAGTTACATCAGCTGATCTCCCATTGAAACTGTTTCTAATTTTAGGTTCTTCTCCCAGCAAGGCACAACATGAAGCTGGTGTCCCCACCCCAACTCCAGTCCTGGCATAAATACTGCCCTTCTCTTTTCATCATTTCCAGTCATATTCTTGTTCAATCATTTCAGTCATGCCTGACTCTTCCTGATCCCATTTGGGGTTTTCTCAGCAAAGATACTGGAGTGGTTTGGCATTTCCTTCTCCAGCTCATTTTACAGATGAGGAAACTGAGGTAAACAGGGTTAAGTGACTTGCCCAGGGACACCCTGTTAGTAGGTGTCTGAAGCTAGATTTGACTTTTAAAGATGAGTCTTCCTGATCTCAAGCTCAGTGCTCTATCCACTGTATGACCTAGCAACACTCATCTATAAATTTTTTTTCCCATTTCCTTCTAGGTAGGAGAGTTTCTTAGTTTTCTTCAGGCTAATTTCTAGGGTTCCTGATAGCACAGAGGATTCAAATTAATTGTGTTTCTATCAATTCTTAGAGGTTAAGCTTAACTTCAACAATTTCTCAAAGACTTTGTCAGTCACATGGATTAATGGAATCATTATCTAGAATGTGATGACTTCCCTATGTCCAGTCCTTGACAAAACTGCCACATTGCTCAAACCATTGACACTTAGGTCAAGATGGAGGAGGTGTTGTCACTATGTATAATATCTGTGTCAGATCATGGAACTGGCCATTATTCCATTATTTATAGTTTGAATTTGTAGTTTCTACCAAGGGCAGGCAACTTCTCTAAAGCCAGAATTAGGCAAAGAAGTATTGAAGCTTGTCACTCCACTTGGAAAAACTGACCAAGATAGCATTGTCTGCACATGTTTAACATGTTTTTTTAAAAAATAATTTTCATTGATACTGTTTGTTTTTTTCTATTACTTATATTTCCCACTGTATCTCTCTTTCTACTTCCTCTCAAAGAGCTATCCATTATAATAAGAATAAGAAAGGAAGAAGAAAAAAAGATTAGAAAATATTCACTAACATTTTTGAAAATCTGATTATTTATAGTGGTCCATACCTATGATCTTCCACTTCTGCAAAGATACTGAGAATTGGAGGGAGAAATTTGGATCACATTTTCTCCTATCTCTTCTTTAGGGCCGATGTTGGTTGTACTAATTTTATAGATTCAGTTTCAGTTGTTTTGTTATTCTTTTTCTTTGCATTACTGCAGTCTTTGTATATAGCATTTTTCTGGTTTTGCTTCTTTAACCCTGCAACAGTTCAAATGAGTCTTCATATGCTTATATATATATATATTCATCATCTTTATCATTGCTTAAGGAATAGAGGTGTACTATTACTTTAGCTATTCCCTAATAGATGGGTATCTGCTCCCTTCCTCACCCACTCCCAGTTCTTAACTATCAAAAAATAGTACTGCTATTAGGCACATAAATCCTTTCTTCATGTCACTGACATCTTTGGAATATATGCTAGCCTTGGGATCTCTTGGTCCAGTGATACAGATATTAATTTATTCATTCATTTGCTCACTCTACATTTTGTATATAGATTTTAGGTAGTTAATCAATTGAATTGATGTGTTGAAATGGGAAAGGTCTGCTTCTGGATGTAGAGAGCTCAGTTTACCAGGTAGTCTTCAACAAATTTTAGAGTTGAAGATCTTAGAGACCATTTAGTACATTTTATGTATGAGGAAATGGTGGACAAATGGAGGAAACAGTGTCTTATCCAAAATTAGTTAGCCAATGAGTGGGAGTCAGGATTTCCACCCAAATTCTTCAACAAAATTTAACTCTCAGTATCATGCTTAGAATTTTATACACATCCACAGCTTCACAAAAACATATTAAAACCATTGGCATTTTAGCTATTTCTCCCAAGTGAGCAATCAAGGAATGGTAAGAGAGAGGGATGTTTCTGCCTTGGAAATATCTACAATCTGAGAAGTTTTGAAAGGGAGTACATTGAAAGTGTTCAGTGTAGTTCAGAATGGTTGGAATCATTCTGGAGAATCGATCCAACCATTCTGGAGAACAATTTGGAACTATGCCAAAAAAGCTATCAAATTGTACACATCCTTTGATTCAGCAATGTCTCTATTGGGCCTGCATCTTAAAGAAATCATTAAAAAGGGAAAAGGATCTACATGTGCAAAAATGCTTGTAGTAGCCCTTTTTGTAGTGGCAAGGAACTGGAAACTGAGGGGATATGCATCAGTCGGAGAGTGGTTGAATAAATTATGGTATATGAATGTTATGGAATATTATTGTTCTATAAGAAATGATCAGGATGATGCCAAAAAGGCTTGGAGACACTTACATGAACTTATAGCTAAGTGAAGTGAGTAGAACCAAGAGAACATTGTATACAACAACAAGATTATGTGATGATTCAGTTGGAGAATGATTGAATAAGTTATGGTATATGAATGTTATGAAATACGATTGTTCTATAAGAAACAATCAGTAGGATGATTTCAGAGAGACCTGGAGAGACTTACATGAACTGATGCTAAGTGAAATGAACAGAACCAGGAGATCATTATACATGACAACAGCAAGATTATATGATGATCAATTCTGATGGACGTGGCTTTCCTCAACAATGAGATAATTCAGGACAATTCCAAGCAAGGATCTTGTGATGAAGAAAGCCATCTACACCCAGAGAGAGGGAACTGTGGGAGAGAGAAGGAGAGAGAGATGTAGGAATTGAATGTGGATCACAACATAGTATTTTCACTCTTTTTTTTTTAATTGGTTGCTTGCATTTTGTTTTCTTTCTCATTTTTTTCCTTTTTATCTGATTTTCTTGTGCAGCATGATAAATGTGGAAATATGTATAGAAGGATTGCACATGTTTAACATATATTGAATTACTTGCTGTTTAGAGGGAGAGTGGGGGAAGTAAGGGACAAAAATTTGGAACTCAAGGTTTTGCAAGGGTGAATGTTGAAAACTATTTTTGCATATGTTTTGAAAATAGCTATTTATAATATAGAATATATATATGTAAAATAAAAACTATTATTTTGAAAATAAAAAGTTATTATTATTTTTTTAAAAAATGTTCTGTGCAAGCATGAGAGTGTGGATATGCCTATTAAAACCTAGCCAAAGGAGCCATGGTGGCGGAGATCAGACAGGAGTCTCTGTAACCTCCTCTAACCTCCCCTCAAACCAACAACATATGAAGCCTCTAGACTGATTCTGAAGCAAAAAAATCCACAATATCTGGAGAACAACACGATTCTAGAAGAAGATACTCTGGAAGAACCTCAAAACAGGTCTGTTTTAATGGGGCAGGGGGTGGCCTACTGAACCCAGACTGCAGCGCAGGGAGACCGGGGCAGGGAGCTGGAGCAGGGAGCTGGAACAGGAGTCGGAAAAGGAGTGGGAGCGTTGTGCTTTTCACACACCTGGGAGTCTTCTGCGAGCCTCTTGGAACAATTTGGCCTGATTGTGAGCAGGTGGTTTGGAGGGTCTGCCTTTTGAGGGGGATAGATTGTGAACCACTGAACCCCTGATGAGCATTGGACCTAGCTGCCATTACACAGCACCTTAAAGCAATCAATCAAACAACAGGACTGATAAGCACCAGAAATAATTCAATCAGCGGAGCTGCCCAGCCCCTGACATAATTCAATCAGCAGAACTGCCCAGTTCCTGAAATAACT
>JAJPUD010000322.1:569263-592479 GCA_023553655.1 Myrmecobius fasciatus
CCTTCCTTCCTTCCTTCCTTCCTTCCTTCCTTCCTTCCTTCCTTCCTCCCTCCCTCCCTCTCTTCCTTTCTTCCTTCTTTCCTCAAAAAACTTTTATTCTAAGAGGGACAGGGACAAATCAAAATCTATTTGTTAAAAATAAACAAAACTGCCAGGCTTTGTGCTGGGAAAACAAGACATCTGCTTCTTAGAATCCTAAACTCTCTTCAAGAATCAACTCAAGCATCTGCCCCTCAAGAGACCTTCCTTAATTTTCCCAGTTTTTTTTTTTTATCATTCCTCAGAGTTGTTCCACACAAATCTCTGACCATTCCTCTTATCCTTCATTCTCTCTCTTTTCTCTAGCTGTTTCCATCTTGATACTCTGAAGAAATTTCTGCTCTATTAGAGATCCTGCCATTTTGATGGATGATTGATCAATATTTCAGGAAAGTCCTAAACACCATCTTATGTCAATTAATTAATGCCAATTTTACCTTTATAACATGTCTCCTATTCATCCCCCTTTTCTCTTTTCCCTGGTACAGGCTTTAAGTCTTGCCCATTTTAATAGCTTGCTGGTTAGTCTCTCTGGTTCCTATCTTTTCCCATTCTCCACTCAGCTGTCAAACTGATCTTCCTACATCACAAGTCTACACATGTCACAACCACCATCCTTCATCAATAAACTTTGATACTAGTGGCTTCCTGTCACCTCCAGGATCAAACATAAAATCTTGTTTGGTATTCAAAATCCTTCCTAATGTGCCCCATTTCTACCTTTCCAGTTCTGTGTTCCAATGCCCATTGATATGGGACTCTCTCTTCATTAATGGAGATCAATTCTTTGTGCCTGTGTTAGGAGCAGGGAAAGAAGAACTCTGGGATTCTTCAGATCTCTTTTAGCATGATGACTCTCTTTGAGCTCTGTAGGCTCTTCAGGTGTATCTGGTTTCCATCTTCAAGGGAGAAGACAGATAGCTCTATTTTAGGTTGCTGCTGAGTGAAGAATAAGACTGAGAAAAACCCAACAGGAGAGGAGCTGGCAGTTTCCATAATATCTTTCTTCCCATCTTGCTGCAGCAGAGACTTAGGAGAATTTCCCTTTGGGTGAGATCTGGGACTCTCTGAGCTGGTTTACCTCACTCCCAAAGGGAGAGCTCCTTTATACTTTATTGTCTAGCATATATTCTCCTATATATATTTTCTCTGATTTCTATTTTCCTATCAATTTGGGTAAATAGGATTTCTTTGCTACCTGCTTTATGCATATTTATTGTGGGGCTGGTATTAGTGGAAAGGATGCCATTCCTTGAATATAAAGTTCCTCATGAGGAAACAGAATTCAGAAATTTAGCGTGAATCCAAAAATCATATTGCCTAAACCAAAGCTTCTTAAGCTGTGAGTCATGACTGAATGTGGGGGTCATGAGATTGTGATTTATTATCAGTAAATGTTTGATTTGTAGACCAATTTTATATATCTATATACCCAGGATTGCATAAAAATTTCTTGGACAAAATGGGGTTGTGAGTGGAAAAAGTTTAAGAAGCCCTATTCTAGACAATTAATATCTAAAAAATACAGATATAATTCTATCCTGATACTCCTCTCTCTAAGGAGAGCAGAATGGTCAAGTTTCTGGCTCCAACCTCCTGTTTTCCTTTCTGTCAGGAATTAAAGTCTCCTTTAAGGAAGGAAAGTGTTAGAAAGAGGGTGGTAACATCTATTCCACCTTTCAAGCCACAAAACACATCCATGCTACATGTAGAAGACAGCCTCCTTACAGTCTTTTTACATCTCATTCCTTATCATATATTTTGTGATCTACTGGCCTTCTTACTATTGCTTGAACAAAACTCTTCAACACCTGACTCTGAGCATTTCCAGTGACTTTCCTCCAGGCCTGAAAATTCTTCCTTCTTCATCTCTACCTCCCAACTTTTCTGGTTTCCTTTAAGTCCCAGCTAAACTTCCATCTTCTCCAAGAGATCTCCATTAATGCTAGTGCCTTCCTTCTCTTGGAAATCAGGGAATGTCTTTTGCCTTTCACTGTAGGCTTCTTGCTTAATGCAGTGTCAATAGGAACCTAATAAATGCTTACTGATTAACTTATTGAGTATGAGTAATGAGAGGGAAGGTCAAGGTGACTTGATCAGATCTGTGTTCCCTTTGGCAGGCCAGTGGAAAATGGGTTGGAGAAACACAACAGGCTTAAACTAGAGTTCTGTTCCTTATTTAGATGGAGTAAGAGCTCACTTAAGACTTTCCTCAATATTCAAGAATCAGGTCAAATGCCATCTCCTGTAAAAGGTCTCTATAACCCCTTCCCACTTCCCACATCCGTTTGTTCATGTTCCCCCTCAGAAATACATTTGTTTTATTTTGTAACTATCGGAGTATAATATAATCCGATTATATTATACTTGACATTTTCCTTGGGGAGAATGTAAGCTCCTTGAAAGCAGCAAATGCCTGATATAGAAAAGGGCTTCTCTCCTCTCTTCTCTCCCTCCCCCCCCCAATACTCCTCACAGAAAACTGACAGGTTTAAGCATCACACCCTGGTATTCTTTCATGAATGGAGATTGTAAATGATCTTGGGTCATTTGACTCCCCAGCCCCCCTTACTCTGCTCTGAGGTTTCTGTTCTTGGTGTCTTCAACCAGTAGGGCTAATTGCACAACCTTTGGAAGGTTTGCAACACAAGCAAAATGTGGCAGTTACAGTAGCAGTCTATCTTTGTATATCATGACCCTTCCCCTCAAACCTTGCTCCTAATTCCAGAGGCAGCCTGCAGGCTCCAAACCTCTGACAGTTCTATTCTGCATCTAACTCAAGGTCAAATCTATTTCCAAATCTAATTTCCATATTGCCACAAAGTAAACCATAGGGATTGCCCTTTGTCCTTAAGACTTCTCACACCTTGAAGCTTCCTGCCTTTGCTGTTATATTCTGGGACCTGAGATTGCTGGCCAAAGACAGGGAACCACAAACATTTTCTCTAAGGTTGCATACAAAGAACACCTTTAGACATAATATTAAGGCTTATACACTATCTCAAGAAACAGCAAAAAGCTCAATGTGATTGTGTTTTACTTTCTGTTAGGGCTCTCACTCAGATTTTTTTCTCCCTAAATTCCTTTCTGTAGAAGCCTTAATTAATCAGTAAGCACATACTACATATCAGTATACTAGGTGATAGAGATATGAAACCCAAAATGAATCAATCTTTATTCTCAGGGAGTTTACATTACATTGAAGAAAACAAAAGGTACACAAATGAGCATATACAAAGAAAATTTAAAGTTAATTTTTTTCTTTTGTGTGTGTGTTGATTTTTTCTGTTTCCTTTTAATTTTTCAAAGCAAAACAAAGATAGTTTACAACATTCACCCTTGTAAAACATTGTGCTCCAAATTTTTCTCCCTCTCTTCCCTAGACTGCAAGCAATCTAAGTTAAATATGTGCAATTTTTCTAAACTATTTCCATATTTATTATGCTGCACAAAAAAATCAGATCAAAAAGGAAAAAAAATGAGAAAGAAAAAAAAACAAGTAAACAAACAACAAAGGTGAAAATACTATGTTGTGATCCACATTCATTCCCCATAGTCCTCTCTCTGGATACAGATGGCTCTCTTCATCACAAGCTTATTGGAATTGCCTTGAATCATCTCATTGTTGAAAGGAGACAAGTCCCTCCATTGATTATCCCATGTTCTTGTTATTGCTGTGTACAATGTTCTCTTGGTTCTGCTCACTTCTCTTATCATCAGTTTATGTAAGTCTCTCCAGGCCAAGGTTAATTTTTTTTCAGGAGAGGGAGAAGGTAAAACTAACTGCTCATCCTATTTACTAAGCCCTTTACAATGATGTTGATAGTATTGTATCAAGGTTATAGAGCCTGCAAAAAGTAGTGAGGAGAAGGCTGGACTTGAAATCAGAAGGACTCAGGTTTGAATGCTGCCTCAGGTGCTTTTACTATGTGTGTGGTTTTAGACAAATCATTTCTATGAGTCTCAGTTTCCCGAGTTATAAAATGGGAATGATATCTCACAGCATTATTGTAAGGATCAGATGAGGTTAAGTTGTATGTAAAGTGCTCTCCAGACATTAATGTATTCTATAAAAGTGAGCTGTTATTAGGTTCAGAGCCAAGGAAATGCTTTCTTATCATAGAATTCATCCAAATCCTCAGGAACTGAGTAACCCCTGATACTCTCCTAGGAACTGCAGATGTATATACAAGTTGTCCCTTCTATATCATCACTCTCTCCTTTGCTGTTTGGATATCTCAGGAACCTGCATAAGAAATTAAATGGGAGTTTTGGGGGAGTTTTGTGGAATCTGCAATTGATACACAAAGGCCAACAGACCACACAGAGTCTATGACCAAATAAATATTTAACTCAAATTTTACAATAAGATAACTGTAAACACCCCATAAAAGAAAAAGAAAAAGTTCAGACTTTTTCTCTGGTACAAAGGGAGGGCCAAAAATTTTCACAAGAATTTTTCAAATTGAGGAGACACTATGCCCCTAACCCCTGTGATATGGAAGAGATAATTAATTGTATATATAAATGTTCATATGCACATATGTGAGTGAAAAATGAGTTGCACTGGATATTTCTAGAGAATTATGCTTATATTAGAAAGACCTGGAAAAATGCAGGAAATCCTACGATCCTTTGGTTCCTGACAATTGGGGGGGGGTAGAAGAAGGAGGGGAGGAGAAGAAAGAGGAGAAAAAAGGAGGGGAAGGGAAGACATAGTGGATTATGTCAAAACTGCCTCAGATAATATTGGCCAATATGTGTGTGTGTACATATGTATATGTACAGACATTTATATATACATCTTCATGTATTTATTTACCCTATAATTGTCTCTAAAATAATGATCTCAAAATATCTGTGATATTAATGAACAGTAAACTTTGCATTACATATCTTTATGCTTTATCGCCTCTTCTCTCTTTGTTCTAAGTAGCATGATTGGGCAAGGGTAAGAATGACCATAGGGTCCATGAGCTATTAATCACTCTCTCAGAGGGGAGAGCAGGTGAACCCTGCATGATATCTTTGATACCACCCCAATAATTAGATCCTCAGTCTTTGCAACATCCTCCTTCTTTTCAATCCCAGAGAACCACGTTGTGTAAAAAATATCCCCCATCAACCCGTGGAAAAAAAAATAAAATAAACTGTTCCACAACTATAATTTTTTTTGAAGTTACTCCCCACCCCACCAACTGAGGAATGATAGCCTTGGAGTCTGAAACATTGACTTTTTAGCTCCTAAAAATAGTCTGTGAAGATTATTTGGGGCAATGTAAATTAAACTCAAATTCACAAAATATATGCAAATCTATTCATGTCCACTTCTCTTTCCAACTCTTTCTTACTCTTGTATTTCTCTTGAGAAAATCCTATTGTAGAACCATGAATTCAATGATCTTTAAAGTCTATGGCATCTACATGGGAGAAAATGGTGCTCTGTAAAATTCCTGCTATACAACTAGACCTATTACAGGTATTAGGAGGTTTTTCAGTTACTGTATAAAAACATAGATGCCAGTGCTGAGGTATTTATGACTTGATTATGTATTTTGCCATATTCTGGGTCTAACTTTATTCATCCACATAATGATGTAGGGGAAAGGTTGGACCTTCAAAGGTCCTTCCCAACTCTGACAATCCACAATTCTGTGATTCTATTCAGTAATTTTTTATTGTTTCATCAAATTAGTCTTACTACCTCTCTCTAGGACATTTTGCATATGTCCTTCTAATCAAAGCTTCATGGTCATGTTCTATCTCAAAGTTTAAATATTCTGGGTTCTTAAATTTCAGCCTCTATCCCATATTGCTTACATTTAGATCTGCTTGTGAAGTTTGTTGTTGTTGTTTTTTTACTCAGTGACACAGAGAGATGTAGGTCAAGAATCTTCCAGAATTATTCTGTCCAAGGAATCTGTGTATTATCCTTGATGGATTTAAAAAAAATTATAGATATCCTTTTCAGAATCATTTCTTAACTATCTCCCCTCAAATCATTGAACTACTCAGCTGGGATTGGTGAATGATCTCTGCAGGCTAAGGATAGCTGGTGTGTGTGTGTGTGTGTGTGTGTGTGTGTGTGTATGTGTGTGTGTGTGTGTGTGTTTTGTTTTTTGTTTTTTGTTTTTTAAATAACCAGTGAGCAAAGAATGATTTTTTTTTACCATTTTAAGTAAAATTTTGTAGTATTGTATTTAAAAATGTAAAAGCCATTCTTAACTCTGATAGTACAAAACAGGCTACAATGAGCAATATTTGATCCCTTGAGTACTAACCCTAGTTGTTTCCTTGGACTGGACAAGATGTTGTTTCCAGATAGATGTTAATGCTTGAGTTTGGTCAAAGGGCCAGCTTTGCTTCATATTAGAAAAGAAAAACATGTAAGTAAATCCAGAGGACATAGGGTATGTTTATTGGGCAGCATATGC
This sequence comes from Myrmecobius fasciatus, assembly GCA_023553655.1. NCBI lineage: Eukaryota > Metazoa > Chordata > Mammalia > Dasyuromorphia > Myrmecobiidae > Myrmecobius > Myrmecobius fasciatus. Next base: position 575,737 of record JAJPUD010000322.1, read on the forward strand.
TGCATTTCATATCTGTAGCTTCCCACCTCTCTTCTGAGAGAAAGTTTTATTTCTTTATGGGTTCCTCAAGCCTGAAATGATTCTCACAGGTTTATTTTTGACAGCTTCAATAAACTAGCAAAAATAACTTCAATTGTAGACATTCTAATTCTTTCAACCTTATCTGAATGCTCCTTAAATAGAGGAGTTTAATACTAGGCAGGATTGGAAAGGGAAAAATAACCTAGTGGCTGGTGATGACCTACCTGGTATATTCAGCTTCCTATCTTTCCTTTGGGTTTTTTGCTGTTTGATAATTGGTGACAGTGGTGTTGGGGAATTGTGGACTTCTCTACAGGATTTGGTCCCTTGAATCATGGGACCAGGCTGGAAGGGTTAGTAGTTGAATATGGGGGACGTGGAAGTGGGGATAGAAGGATGCTTCTATTTCCAGATCATAGATTTGGAGATGAAAGACACCTTCTAGGTCACCTAATCCAAGATTTTCATTTTACAATTAAGGAAAGTGACACTCAGGAGGTTAAGTATCTTGTCCAGGATTATATGTTTATGATAATAACAGCAGCAGCAGCAGCTACAAAATCAGAATTTGAATCCAGGGCATCATTTGATGCTAAATCCAGCACTTGATCAATCTTACCTACTGAAATTTAGGAGAACAAAAATCTGATTTCCTGTGGGCCAAATCCCCCCAGCTCCCTCTGGCTTAAGCAATTGTAATTGTGTAATTTGTCCTGAAATGGCACTATTTTGATAATTGATATTTTGATAGTCAACATGTTGGAGACCCGGCTTATTCCAGGATCCTTGTTTAAATATAAAGCATATTTGCGTCCAACTCCATGGAATCCAAACCAACTAAAGCTCATTAAGGCTTGGTTTGTGCAAATCAAAAAATGTGATGGGAAGATGGGACAGACTGGCTAAGAGACACTGAATAGGGAGAAATCACTTCCTGTTGAGTATAACTCAGGGGTCAGACTGGCTTCTACTGAGAGCATGTCTTCAGCTGAATGCTACATATGGAAATTTCTTATCTTTACTTCCTTCTTGTTTTCCTAAGAAAGAAGTCCTTGGAAAATTTCCCCTCTTAGAACAATGCACTGACAGCAAACCCCAGGAGTGAAAACAAATGTTCAGCTGAGCTGATCCCACATTGCAATTTCTGGCTGTGGCCAGATGCATTTCCTATTGAATTCCGGTTTGCTCCCCAAAGTCATACCTAAAAATAAAAACTTAAGGTCATAGCCAGCATTGGGGGAAAAAAACCCAAAACAAACCCATTAAAACCCGAGTGGTTCCTTTGGCCAGGACAAGATGCCGTTTCCAGATAGGAGAAGTTAATACTTGAGTTTGGTCAAAGGGCCAATGAAAAGTAGGACAGGAGAAGTAGCCCCAGAATGCAGCCAGTTTTCAGGGCAGGGTTTATTTCCCACACTTGAGAGGCAGTTGCTAAGCAAAACATGGCATCTATTGCCCATCCATAGAGCAAGCCAAATATTTCCAGTTAGGTGGCAGTCTTCTTGTTCCAGCCTCACCTAGGAAACTGGACCTACTCGAGCCCATAATTATTTTGCCATGTCTCAGACTTAATGCTCCTATTTAAGTTGGCAGAAGGCTCTCCATATTGGGCCAGTCCTAATTCTTCCTCATGTGATTCTTTCTCCCTCCCACCCCCCAGATTCTCTGCATTTATGAAATCTGGCTTTCACTCCAGCTCTCTCAAGGGTGGAGCTCTATTTGGCTTTTAACTCAATTTATCCCAGCCTCTGAGATGCTCAGCTCAGAGCTGCATAAACATTTTGTATGAGGGTGATGAACATCTCTTAACCACTTTCCTGATCTTAATACAAATCAGACTATCACTAAGCGCCGATAATCAGCTTTTAAACCATGTGGAATCTGCCTGCCCTCTGTTGAGCTGGAGCTGGTTTTCTCTTTCCACAATTTTAGCCTAATACCCTCTGGGAACAACTCTTGACCCCATTAGATTGCTGTTTTGATGGATTAAAGTTACTCCTGAATATGCTTCTTTTTCTCCAGCCTGTAACATGAATATGTATCACCCAGCCATTCCTTAGAGAAATTCTACATGCCAGTCCTTCACCCACTGGAGCAGTAGCAAGAATGATTTGTGACAGTTTCTGTTTGGAATGTCTTCAGTCTGGCCAGAGGCCCAACCCAGGCTGTGCAGGTTCAAAAGCCGATTCCACTTATAAGGCTTGAGAGGCAATGAGGGTTTTGTTTGTTTTTCTGACATTTTAGTTACTATTTGCATAATTCTAAATTATTTTCTAAAATGATTCTACCATTTTACAGATCTACCAACAATATGTTAGTGTCTCTATCCTTCCACAATCCTTCCATCATTGACTATTAGCCCTTTTTTGGGGGGGGTATCATTTTTTAATTTAATATTTTATTTTTCCCCAATTACATATGAAATAATTTTAAACATTCATTTAAAAAAAATTTGAGTTCCAAATTCTCTCCCTCTTTCCCTTTCCCCCTCACTGAGAAGGCACAAGCAATCTGATATAGATTATGCATATGTAGTAGGATACAATGTATTTCTATGTTAGTCATATTGTGAAAGAAAACACAGACATAAAAAAAAGAAAAACATAGAAAGCCAAGAAAAAGTATGCTTTGATCTGCATTCATATTCCATCAGTTCTTTCTCTGAAGATGGATATCATTTTTCATCATGAGTCCTTCAGAATTGCCTTATCTCACTGTAATGCTGAGAAGAGCTAAGTCTTTCACAGCTGACCATCATACAATATTGTTTGTTAGTATCTACAATGTTCTTCTGGTTCTGCTCATTTCATTTTATATCATTTCATATAAGCCTTCCCAGGTTTTTCTGAGAACATTCTGCTCATCATTTGTTGTAATACAATTAAATAATTAATCAAATAGTTAAATATTTGGTAAATGATTAATTAAATAATTAATAATTTAATAATACAATTGCTTTTTTTTTTTCCTGAGGCAATTGGGGTTTAGTGACTTTCCTAGGGTCACATAGCTAGGGAGTATTAAGTGTCTGAGAGCAGATTTAAACTCAGGTTCTCCTGACTTCAGGGCTGGTGCTCTATCCACTGCATCACCTAGCTGCCCCCATAATACAGTTTTTAAAAAAAAACTTTTTTTTTTTTTTTTTGCAGGAGGATGTGATTTGGCAGAGTGACCTGGAGTGAGCATCAGAAAGGAAGTTTAGCTTGGTGTGGTAGGATGACTGGTTCAAGGAACTAGATTTGAAGGTAGCCTCTACAACTTGGGTACTTCAGTGACCTGAGAAAGTAAACATGTTTTATGTGCTTTACATTTAATGTGTATGGCACTGTGCTAAGTGCTTTACAAATATTATCTCATTTGATTTTTATAGCAATCCTGTGAGGTAGGTGCTATTATTATCCCATATTTTATAGTTGAGAAAACTGAGGCAGAGAGCATTTAGGTAATTTGCCTCATACTAGTATCGGAGACTGAATTTGAATTCAAATTTTCCCAATTCCAGGACAGTTTATCCATTATGCTACCTAGCTGCCAAATCACTTAGAGCTTCTAGGTCTCAGCTTCTGCATCTACCCTTAAGGTTATAGATAGAGCTAGAAGGGACTTCAAAGCCATTCAGTCCAACCAGCCTATTTTACAAATGAGAAAACTGGGGCCCAGGGAGGTTAAATTATTTGCTCAAAATTGCATAGGTAGTAAACATGAGACAAGAATTGAATTTGGTTTTCTGACTCCAGTATACTTTCTACTAGAATAAATATAAATGAAGGAGTTGGTTTATTTGTTTTCCCCTTTTATTTCTTGACTTTGGATATTGAATTAGAATACAGTTTTGCATATGACTGACCTGACCTTCTGTAGCTGGGGCTCTGTAGTTATTTAGTGCTTCTAAGAAAGACAGACTTCTGCTGTATTTATCAGGCACTCCTATACCTAGGTTTATGAAGCTTATGGAGCTAAATGCAATTTTTTTTTTATTATATCCTGGGATGGTTTCAATCTTTCCATAGTGCCTAGGAGAGTTGTCTGAGTGTTTATAGATATTTCAAAATACAAGGGTCACTGAATTCTAAATGGAAGGGGCAGAAGATGAGAGGATGGGGGGGGAGAATGGAGGAAGTAAAAAAGGACCAATGAGGAGGAAAGTATCAGAGCAGAAACGTGGTGCAAGAAACATCATGGGACTCTGCAAAAAGAAGTGTCTGACTATGCAGAAGACAGATCCCTCACATCAGATGATGTAAAACCAAATTGACCACGTGTCCAAAGGAACAAATGCTAGAGCTAAGCATTGAAGAATGTCCAGCCACTGGAGCTAAAATGAAGAATTTCTTTGTCTCGGGCTAATACCCCACACTACAACAAGAACAAACTGTATGAAACATGCCCTCAGATGAGGTGGGTGGGATGAGAGACAGAGGTACCAAGATGCTGAGTTGTCCACTGTGGCTGTAAGGGGAAGAAGGAAGAAAGAGAAGGAGCTTATATCTAATTGCTTTCTAGTAGTTTCCTGTTTTAACTCATTCTGCTTTTTAACCAGGAACTTATCTCTGTGGTTTTTACCCTGTTAAAGAACAGCAGAGGCTATCAATGCCCTCTGGAACAAAGCCCTAATTGTCCCAACCTAAGGTTAACCCTTAGTAGCAATGGCCTTCACAATGGAAATCTGTCCTAGGTCTGTCTCAGAATTCAGATTCTTAGTGATATCCTTTCTGGGGTAAACTTAGATTCCCCAAATCCTATGAGGTCACAGGGCACAACTGTGTAAAACGCTAACCAATACTAGCTCTGTTCTGTGGCTAGTCAGGCTAATGATCTAAGCATTCCAAAAAGAACTATAACCTACTGTGCTGGAAGAGTTAACAGCAGAGTGCTTATTGCAGTGAGGTTTCATGTTACTCAGACTAAATTGCCTCTGTGTACCATTCTGCAGAACATTTTTCAGTGGGTTATAAAGTACCACTATAAATAATTAAAAGTAAACCAGCCTTGTCAGAATGAAAGAACCAGGGTATAGCCTGGGATATAATAGCCTTGAAGGGAGTGTGGGAGTGTGGAAGTGTGTGTTTGAGTGGGCTTGCACAAGCACACACGTTTTCTTGCTGATTCACAAACCTTGGCAGTTAACATCAAGTCCAAATTTCAAAGAGGTACACCTCATGGCTGTTGATCTAGGGTAAATAATCACACAGAGGTTCATTCCCTTTAACCAAACCTGAAGGCCCAAGGGCATGACTGTAGCACCTGATTGCAAATTTTAAGAGGGGCAATACGCAGGTTAATGCTGACTTGTATTTCTGTCTTCCCTGGGAGTAGATAATAGAAGTTGTTTGTTGCCTGAATGTGTCTGACTTATTTCCAAGGTAAACAGGGAATCATTCACTAAGTATCTATTGAGGAGCAGTGGTCTTGGACTCTGGTCCCTTTCATATCTATGTCCCCATGGACCAAGATCCCATCAAAAAATTATGGTGATCTTTGCTCCTGAGGTAGCAGGAAGCACAAGGTCTCACTTATAAATCAGCTGGTGAGGACCAGTTTGCAGAACATGGGAATTCAAAAGGATCACCCTTTTTTTGCCCAGAACATTTAATATTGTGAATATGGAAGTCTTTGGAGCACAGCATAGAATTTATCACCTTGAATTGCTAGTATATGGGGAGAAATCCCCTAGATGTCAACTCATGCAGGGAGTTATGTTCAAGGGAAGCCCTCCTTGAATACAGGGGGAAAAGCTCATTTAGCAAGGTCATTGGTTCTGGAGGTAAAAGGTTTGGGTTAAAATCCTCCTCCCAAAGACATCTTACATATATAACATTGAACAAATTCCCAAAGCTGAAGTTTCCTCATCCATAAAATGAAAGAAGTTGAACTAAATGACCTCTGAGATCTCTGTTAGGCATGAATGGAGACTTCTTAACCTTTTTTGTGACAAAGACTCCTTTTGCAGTATAGTGAAGTGTATAGACCCCCTTGGAAAAAGGAAATAAAATGAATAAAATAAAACACACAGGCCTACAAAGGAAACCAATCATATTGAAATATAGTTATCAAAATGTTTTTTTTTTTGGAATTAATGAATAGCAGGTTAAGAATTTTTGCTCTAAATCTATGATTCTATGAATAAGCTTGAGACATCCTGCTGTACTATCAAAATTTTCTGGATTCAGATGAGGCCTCAATCTAATCAGTAAGGATTTTTAAAGCTTGTTCACCAGATAATTTATAAACACACACACTATATGAATATGTGTGTGCAATATACATAGTGTACGTATTTATGTATATTATATATACACATTATATATGTGAATATGTGTATGATTATATTGCATATATATGCATTTATATAGAATACAGTATATATACTATAAATAATATATACTTATATATCATATAATCTTATATAATTACAATACATATACATATATTATATATTCTATTATATATATAGTATATGCAATATATAATATATAACATAGGATATATAGTGTATAACATATATAATGTATATAACATTAAATGCTCTGCACTTTTTATATAAAAACAAGAAATACTCTCTTTTGATTTTTTTCCCAACTAAAGATTTGTTTTCAAGAAGCCAAAGTAGTAAGAAATGGCTGGCTGAAAGACTGGCACTTTCGAACTGAAATATAGAAGGTAGTTATGTGCGTGTTCTTGGTGGAATGGGAAATGTGGGCTTAGGAAATCAACAGGAAGTTGTTGTTCCTTATTTTGTTCCACATCAAGATGTCTACCTCAGGATGTTGACATCCTCTTACCAATTGACATTTCCTGCCTCTTTAGGAAGTGTCAATCAATCAATTCGGGCAGGGAAGCAAGTCATATTTACTCTTGCCCCTACACCCAATCACTATCAGCTGCCAGGGACTCATATCATGATTGTACCTGGATTGAGGTTTTTGTTTTGGAAGCTTTTTCCCTCTCCTGTTCTACTTTCTTGCCTTATGGCCTTTGAAAGCTTATTCTAAATATCACACATTCCTCCCACCATCAACTGTTGCCCAGTTTTCACACTGGAGAGCTGCAAATCTCAGAGCCAGGAATAATTATCCGTGGTCTCACCTCCCAGATCCAGACTTATTTTTAGTCACATTCATCAAAATTTAAGTGAAGTTTATAGAAAACAGTTAACAATTAGATTATTAGAGTAAGTCACTGATTAAGAGAATAAACATGAAGTTAGATTGTGGTTAAAAGCCCAAGAAGAAAGGTATTTATATGAACACAGGTTTTACTTTGGGCTATAGCAATGCTAAGATACCTCAAAAATAAAGAGAAGATAAGAAAAACCTCATAATAGGAAGCCTTTATTTAATAAGGATGTAGCATGATATCTGCAGGGTCTCCCCAGCTTAATTCATTGAACTTAGTATAAAAATTTTTTTAAAAGGTCTGGAGTTTCATTACAATTACAATTCATTACAATTTTCATTTTCTGTTCATAGTATCCCAAAGTCAGCACAGCTTAAAGCTATTAAAACTTAAAGCTATTCAAACTTATCAAAGCTTGAAATTTAATGCTATTTAAGATTGCCTCTCTCTACATATATATATATGTATATATATATATATATATGTACACATACACACACACACACACTCTCTCACATACACACATCCATCCATCCACAAATATTTAGGACTACATATTTGGGATATAAAAATGGATTTACATATATGTATATATACACTTATATATTTAAGATATATTATTGTCATTTGTCCTTTGTTTTGGAAGAAGACCAATAACATCACATGATGATATTTTGACTTGCACATGAATTGGATTTAAGTGAAGCAGAGTTGCACAAAATTGTAGCCTCATCTCTTTTTCAGAGTCCTCAAAGTCCAGAGATAAGATACAATTCAAGACAACCAGAGATGGCCTGGGATGCAGTGGGATGCCCTTGGTGTCCACAGCTCTAAATGCTCCTCAGGGCCTGCTTCTGCCACCCTCATAGTGATTATATATATTTGGGACGCTATATACAAATGTATATATATTTATACACAGATATATTTGGGATATGTAAATATATATATGGGACTGTGTATATGGGAGAGGTATACATAAACACATATATACACATACATATGCATATATATGCACACACAAATATATATATATATATATATAGGGGGTATGTAAAAGTATCTGACTATGTGTAGTCACTCTTCAAATATTTGTGTGATTTTATTAGTCAACGTATTTTCACTTTTGCCCACATTCATTGCTACATGCAGTAGAGAAAAAAATGAAAGACGGGATGTGCACAAGTCTGTGTAGCAGTTGGTATCCTCCCAGGTGTTTGATTGGTTTAGCTCACCTGTCCTTGCATAGTGAAAGCTCCCAGTGCATTTGTTGCATATTTTCATTGTTTGTCTTTAAAACTCAAGTTTCGTGTTGTGATGATGCCCTCAAATTGTAATCATGCCCCCAAATTGTAATCCAAGTCTTTTGGTCTCTTAGCCCAAGTATGTAAAGTCAGTGATACTACTTAGTGAGAAAATAAAAGTGTTAGGTAAACTCTGTGCCAGAATGTCTAAGACTGAATGGCAGAGAGTTTGGTGTTAATGAATCAGCAATTTGTTATATCTGCAAAAAGGAGGAAAGTATTTGCAAAAATGTTAGTGAAACTACTCCAGAAAATGCATGTTATCAGAATTAATGGTTTGTTAAAAAAGAATTGTGGGCAAAAAGTATATTTTCAGCAATCTCAGGAAGTCTAACCCCTATTTCTCATAGGTTCACTATATCAATATGTATGTTTTTGACTTTTGTTTATTTTTCCAGGAATATTACCCCTGAAAAAGTTGAGGATTGACTATATATTTGGAATATAGAAACACATACAGATATAAATATAAATAAACATGAGATTATGTATGTGAGTATATAGGCACATATATGACTATATATACACACAATACATATGCATATATATGACTATACACATACACATATACATAGTCACCCAAATTTTTGTGTAGTTTCAAGCTTTATTAGATTAAGTACCTATATATATGCATATAGACACACATGTGTATATGTATTAACTATGTATATTTATGTACATGCATGTCCATATATAGTTAATAAAAATAATTATAATGCAGTTAACATAGTGCCTGGCACATAATAAACACCACATATAAATATTAGCTATTATTATTATATATAGATATAGTCCTATATGTGTACATGTGGAAATATATATTTATATAGAAATGCTTGTTTTATTTTATATTTTAAATTCAAAATAATAACAAACAAATATAATAAAAGAGGGCAGAAGGTCAGAGAGGGGAAGGGATCAACAAATTGCACAGAGCCAATAAAGGCAAATTGATTGGTTGATAGAATAGTTGGAAAAGACAAAAGAGATAGAAGAGAATAATTCAGTCTCAGTCTTAGCTGGACAGATAAATACACACACACACACATATATATAAAAAGAGCAATGATTTATCTTTATATATATATATATACACTCACACATTTATAGATAAATCTATATATAACTACATATATAACTATAAATATAAATATTATAAATATTATAAATATAAAAAACTATAAATTATATATATGTTTGTGTATGTGTATGTATGAGCAGCTAGATGGTGGAGTATATAGAGTGTTGGACATCTTCATGAACTCAAATCTGCTCTTGGACACTTATTAACAGTATAACCTTGAGCGAGTCTCTTAAACCTGTGTGCCTCAATTTCCTCATCTGTAAAATGAACTGGAGAAGAAAATGGCCAATCTTTAATATCTTTGCCATGAAAACCCCAAATGGGATCACAAAGAGTCAGACATGATTGAAAATGATTATACAAAACCAATCTATATACATAAATAACACAATACATATATGTACTTATGTGTACATAGATATGTATGTGTATATATGTAAGCACATCTATTTATCCATCTATCTATCTATCTATCTAGATCCATCTATCAGGGAAATGACTTCTCTCATCTTGAATTAGCAGGAAACTAAGAGTGTGTAATAAGTAAAATAAACTCAGTAAGTCCCTCCTTATGCCATGATTAGAGAGTTCTATTGATTCAATCCCCATGTGCACCTTGGAGCAGACATAGACACCCTATAACTGGTTCTACATGGTGGAAAGGAGTCTCTTTAATGATCTATGCAGCTGGAGCTGAAGGTACAAGACACCGGTTGTCCAAAGGCTGGCTCTTCTCTTGCTGGTAGTGTCAGGTGGGAGAAGAAACAATGGGGTAAAGAAGGGGCTTTGCCCCTCTCAATCTGAAGCCAGCATGCATTCCAAGTCAGTTCTTTGCCTCAATGGTACCATCCAAGCTATGATCCTTGAAGGTCAAAAGCTCAGGAGAATAAGCCACCAGTGAGTCAGAGAGGGGAATCAATGACTAGATTTTCAGCCATCCAGGCTCACTTAGAGACCCTGAGGATCCAGGAATAACATTAAAGATCCAGTCTAGGAGTAGCTGAGAAGAAGACTCATCTAGCTATGATGCCATGTTTGGAAATGTACTTGATAGAATCAATGTTATACAGATTCAACAGTTTTCTGATCATACTCTTCCTAAGCACCAAGGTCACATAGGGGAGAGTTTCTTCCAGATGTATTAGGTGGAGATGGGGAAGGGAAAATATTTGTATTCCTCGTACAAATTTTTTGTAAAATGTAAAAATTTTCAAAGTTAATATCCTTTTGTAAGAACTAATTAAAATTGACTGGTTAAGTAGAAGTGGAGTACTATTCAATGGCAGGGGAAGAAAAAAGAATGGAGACTTAAATTAATATAATAAATAAATAAGAAATATTAAATAAAGCTGACATGTTACATAAATAATATAATATAATAAATAAATAAATGAAGATCCTTACAATACTGGAGAGGAGATATAGATAATCTCATTCTGGGAAATTGAGGCTAGAGTACTAGTTATTATACTAGATGTATTATTTGTGAAATACATGCAAATAAGTATAAGGTGATTTAGTGGGTGGGGAGGAGAAGAACTAATAGATACAAGAATTAGAAAAGATTTCATGGGGAAGACAGTGCTTAAGCTATTTCCATACAACCCACAAGTAGGCAGAGGGATTGTCCCAGAGGCAGCTCATGTCAGACTCATTCAACACTACTAAATCTGTGACTAAATGCGAGTTGGCCTTGACCTTGGATGTCAGATGCTGTCCTAAGCAAGTGACATAGAAGTTCACTGCTCTTTCCCAATACTCTAAAAAAAAAAAAAAAATGGCATCAAATATCATCAAGGTGTAGTTTAAAAAAAGTATGTATATCACATATACTTAATTTTTTTTAATATTGAAATGCAATTCAGCTCTTCTATTTTCAAGGCACTTTGTGGGTGGTTTTGTTTAGTTACCAATATAAGCTATTAGAGATACTTTGAACACTGACGCTTCTCTTTCCTGAGTCATGCAGAATTTTTCTATCTTCCACTGAAAACCTATGAATTGTGGGCATTAACAAAACAGGCTCTCTGGTGATAGCCGGACAAATATTTGGCTCAGGCTTCAGGCTTCTTTCTCTTCTCCTTCCTAGACAGATCTGGGTCTATGAACACTTTCAGAGCAGGAATTCTCTCTATCTTTCTTTGTATCCATAGTGTTTAGCACAATTCCTGGCACATAGTTGGTGCTTAGTATATATTCATTGACTGACTATATGTTTATCATTTAATTACAAGAATAACAACGGTATTCATTACATTTAAATAGTGCTTTAAGAATTGCAAAATGCCTTTGAAATACCATCTCATTCCATCAATATATCAGCAAAAATGATTAAATGTCTAAAAATATCCAGTACTCTAAGAGAAAAAAAGCATATGAGATGGATCCTGTTATGAGGAAGTTTATAATATAGTTGAATAGACAATTTTAAAATACAGCTACAGAACTAGACAGTCTATATCAACATGATAGGAGGGAGAGATACCATTTTAGAAAATCATCAAGGAAGGCTTTCCATAGCAGGTAGGTCTTTTAAATAGGCTATAAAAAGATGAAGGATATAGATGAACTGGTAAGAAGAGAGAGGACTCTTTAAATTGAGGATTTAGCACTAGCAGAAACATAAGTTTTGTATCTACATATGGTGGGAGTGATGTAGGCATGGGAGTGGGGATGGGGGAGTAGGTTAATAAGACTAGTCTCTTTAGACCAGAGGGGAATAAAATTTGGTTGGCTGGATTGGTAGAATGTCAGCTTTTTGAGAGTTGGGAAAGTTTTAATTTTTGTTTGTGTATCCTTGGGACTCAGACTAATGTCAGTATATTTTGGAATGGGAAGAGATGGACAAGTGGTAATCCTTGGGCAGAGTCATAACAGCATCTACAGGAAGAAGAAAGTAATCCATGCTAGAAGATGGCGATTAATTTTACCTGGCAAGAATGGGAGGCCTGGTTTCAGAGATAAGGCAAGGCCCAAGAAGTTGAACTAAGGTATTGACTGAAGGAATGGAGAGGATGGGATAAATCTGAGAGATAATAAGAATTTAATTGATGATTTAGGGAAATGGGAAAAAGGAAGGATAGAAAATAAAAATACCACCTGAACTTAATTTTGTAAAGGTTTTCCAGTTTGCAAAATACTTCCCAAACATTATTTCCTCTAATCCTTATAGTTTACTCCCCTCCATGAATATTTATTTTATTTGTTTTGGACTTTTTTTTTTTTGAGACAATCTAAATGACTTGCCCAGGGTCACACAGGTACTAAATATCAAGTGTCTGAAGCCAAATTTGAACTCAGATCCTCCTGACTCCAGAGCTGGTGCGCTGTCCACCTCACTACCCAGCTCCTTCTCTCCATGTACTTTTAAATTCAGCAACACTTGACATTTTCTGTTCTTTACCTGTGAAACTTGATGCCTTTCATTGTAGGAGTTGCCTCCCCATGCCTAGAACGCCTTTCCTCCTCAGCTTTGTCTCTTGGCTTTCCTAGCTTAACTCAAGATTTAGCTCCAATCCTACTTTCTACAAGAGGTCATTCTCTATCTATCTCCTTTCACCTATCCCAGTGTTTTTCCCTCTCAGATGACCTTTCATTAACACTGATTAATGAGAAGTTGGATGATTTACATAGTCATATAAGTAATATTAGACGTGATGGATATCAGACTGGAATGAGACCCCTGACTGAAACTCTTTCCATTATACAACCAGGTGTTAATTAGTACAAATAATAAATCCCATGAAGTAGTTGCTTTATTTGAATTCTCACTATTTCAAGTTATAATTACATGTAAAATATGATTATTGACTCTATCCCAGGGCTTGTTAAACTTTTTTTTTTTTTGCCTGAGAAATTTTTACACAATTGTGGGCATATAGGTATGTAAAATAAATACACAAATCAAACATTTATTGATAATAAATCATAATTTCACAACCTCCACATTCAGCTATGTGACCCTATATGGGGTCAAGACCCACAGTTTGAGAATCTTTGCTCTACCCCAGTGGAAATATGCAACAATTTTTTTCCTTTTTTTTTTATTAAAGTTTTTTTATTTTCAAAACATATGCATGGATAATTTTTTAACATTGACCCTTGCAAAACCTTGTGTTCCGAATTTTTCCCCATTTCCTCTATCCCCTCCCCTAGACGGCAAATAATGCAATATGTGTTAAACATGTTAAAATATATGGTAAATTAATATATGTATATATATTTATACAATTATCTTGCCGCACAAGAAAAATCAGATCAAAAAGGAAAAAAAATGAGAAAGAAAATAAAATGCAAGCAAACAACAACAAAAAAAGTGAAAATGCTATTTTGTGATCCACACTCAATTCCCACAGTTCTCTCTCTAGTTGCAGATGGCTCTCTTCATCACAAGAATATTGGAACTGGCCTCAGTCATCTCATTGTGCAACAAATTTTTTTTTTTTAATTTTTATTTTATTTGAATAACATATGTGTGGGTAATTCTTCAACAATAACCCTTACATAGCTTTCCGTTACAAATTTTTCCCCCCAACTCCCCACCCCTCCCCTAGATGGCAGGATATCCACTACATGTTAATTATGTTAAAATATTGGCAAATCGAATATATGTATACATATTTCCAAACTTATCATTGGTGTGCAAGAAAAATCTTATCTACACGAACGATATATCAGATAAAGGAAACACAATGTAAGCAAACATCAATCAAGGAGTATGAGAATGTTATGTTGTGGTCCACATTTCGCATCCCTCTCTCTGGGTGTATATGGCTTTCTTCAGTGAACAATTGGAGATGGTTTGAAACATTTCATTGTTGAAGAGAGCCATGTCCATCAGAATTGATCGTCATATAGTACTGTTGTGTGCAACAAATTTTTAAAGATGCATTTATCTACTTAAAATAATATGGTAGCAAAGGATAAAAATGCATTTCTGATGCAAGTTTATTACAAAATAGTGGAATAATGATAGAAAGTAAAAATTTTAAAATAAATAACAAATTCCTGGATATCACACCTAAAGATGAGCCTATATTGGTGATCTGATAAAAATCCATCATTATTATCATTTATAATGCAGCATTTTAGCAGCACAGAACAAATATCTTTCTTTAAATCTTTATACATGAGTGTAAAGAGTTTGATCCTTATAGAAGCAAATTTGCACGCCCACATTCTCACACAATGAACCAAGTATAGTTGGACAACCTGGGGCATTATCTAAAATCAGTAATGCTTTAAACATGATGCTGTTGTCCTGTTTTTTCAGCAACTGGGCTAAAATAACTTGAAAACCAGTATTTGAAAACATCTTTAGTCACCTATGCTTTCTTATTTGACCACCAAACAACTAGAAAAGAGCAACGATTACAGCCTCTCAGAGGAAGAAAATTTCAAAAACAGTAAACAAGTCTTGGTTTTAATTTAAATTCTCCTTCTGATCTTAGATACTTTAAGGAACAGTTAGATGGTTCCATAATTCAGGGCTTCTTAAACTTTTTTCATTCATGACCCCTTTCCTGGGATATTTTCACTGAATTCTGGGTATGTAGATACATAAAATAAATATACAAATTAAACACTTACTGATAATATATCATAAAGAAATTTATCTTATGATTGCACATGTATAACCAATATCAAATGGCTTACTGTCTTGAGGAGGGGGGAGTTAAGGGAGAAAGGGAGAAAAAAATTTGGAATTCAAAATCTTACAAAAATCAATGTTGAAAATTATCTTTGCATGTAATTTGAAAATAAAATACTATTGAAATTTTTAAAAAGAAATTTATTTTGGGGCAGCTAGGTGGTATAGTGGATAGAGCACCAGCCCTGAATTCAGGAGGACCTGAGTTCAAATCTTATCTCAGACACTTAGCACTTCCTAGCTGTGTGACTCTGGGCAAATCACTTAACCCCAATTGCCTCAGCAAAAACAAAACAAACAACAACAAAAAAGAAATTATTTTAAAACAGTTCTTTGGTATATATGTAAAATTTTATCATTTATTAAAAACAAAAGCAAATTTGCATACTAATGAGATTAATGTGCTTGTTTATATTTACGTAAAGAATTAAATCTTGGCGTAATATTTGAGACCTTTTACTACTGTCAAATTTTTCATGCCCCACATTCAGTTACATGATCCCATATGGAGTCACTTTGTGACAGTGCACAGATCACTGGGCCTGGGTTCAGGAAATTTTAGCTTTATGAGTTCAAATCTAGTATTTATGAGATATGTGACCCTAAACAAGTCATTTAATCCTATTTACCTCAGTTTACTCAATTGTAAAATGATTTGGAGAACGAAATGACAAACCACTCCAATATTTTTGCCAAGAAAACTTCAAAAGGTATCACAAAGAGTTAAACATGACTCAGAAAACACCTGAACAACAATAAAAAAGACATTTTAAATCCAGGCCAAATTATTTTCTTTCAGAGAAATCTAAGTCCTAGAAAATGTTTCCTGTTTTATCCACATTAAAAATTTGTTGATCAGTGTGTCCACATGCTTTGATTATTTTCTTCAAAACATCAGAATATTTTGCTGCTACATCCTCATCTGGGCTGACTGATTCTTTGTAATTTTAACTGTATGCAACTGAATTTTCTTTCTACAGTGATCAAACTAACCAACACTTGCAATAAAATCTTCTTCACTATCCACTCTGCTTCCATTTTCTTTCACTGCTCTAAATGAATTTGAAGCTTTTATTTGAATGACTATTCGACTACAAGGAATTTGTTTTTTTGTTGCAACCTTCAATCTATTTAGGTAAAAAGAGTTTCATTTCTATCACTATAACACTTCTATTCCTTGCAGTTATTGGCAAAACACACCCACAAACCCATACCCCCCCCACCTGATGCAAATGTTTCTTTTTCTTTTATTTCTTCTACATTCTTATGCTATTCTGAACAGCAGATTCATGCATCTCTACATCTCACTCTATTTTAATGATTATGACCATGTTCATATTGTTTAATTACATCAAATTTTGCTCTAATACAACAAGCCTTTTCTTTTCCTTTTTTTCCTTCCTTCCTTCCTTCCTTCCTTCCTTCCTTCCTTCCTTCCTTCCTTCCTTCCTTCCTTCCTTCCTTTCTTTCTTCCTTTCTTTCTTCCTTTCTTTCTTCCTTTCTTCCTTCCTTTCTTCCTTCCTTTCTTTCTTTCTTTCTTTCTTTCTTTCTTTCTTTCTTTCTTTCTT
>JAJPUD010000322.1:592489-607452 GCA_023553655.1 Myrmecobius fasciatus
TTTCTTTCTTTCTTTCTTTCTTTCTTTCTTTCTTTCTTTCTTTCTTTTTCTTTTCTTTCTTTTTCCCTGCATTGACAGTGTTTCCATCTGAAGCACACTCCCTTTGATTCATATTGTTAAGAGTTCTTCAAAACAAAATTTCCCCATCTGTCAGTTATACAGTACCCAGCAGCCCAGATCATCCATACTTCATAGGCAAATGCAGATTGATGACATGGAGGCATATTCAAATTCTTGACTAGTTGGTACATGTCATATTAATTAAATTTTGGCTTGCATTAAATGAGACCTGGTATTATTTCATAATTCACACTAAATAGAATTATGCCTTATTTGAACTCTAATTAATTACAAGCCAGCTCTACCATAATGATTCCAAGTTTCCTAACCTAGGAAACAAAGAGAATGGGAGTGTCAGTAAGCCAAAGGGGAAGGAAAAGCTGTGGAGCTTACCAAATAGAGGACTACCCCAAAGCATTGTGGGGAGCTTCCCACAATGCCAGTCACACAGACAGAGTTGGGATAGCAGACTCTTTTCTTCCTTTCATACCACCCTAAAATGCTATAGACTTCTTGGAAAATATCGACTCCACCCTTCCCACATCATTTTTCCCCCTGATATCTATTATAGGCAGCTATATGGTTCTGGACTTGAAGTCAGAAAAACCTGAGTTCAAATTCTACCTCAAACTTTCATTAGCTGTGTGACCCAGAGCAAGTTATTTATTGGCTGCCTGCCTCAGTTTGTTCCTCTGTAAAATGAGGATAATAATAGCACTTCTCTTGCAAGTTGTAGAGATCAAAAGAAATAACATATGTAAAGTGCTCTGCAAAATTTAAAATTCTATATTAATACTGCTGCTGCTGGTATTGATGATGATGATAAAGATGATGATACAGAAAGAGCCAACCTTAATCTGAGGCTGGAGTCCTATTTACTGAAAAGTAGGAAAGATTTGGAAACTTGGAGTAGGCCACTAATGTCATTAGCCCCTCTCAAGAAATGGGACTTCATTACAATAGATGAGACTCCTTGAAGATGGAGACTATTTTCCATTTAGTCTTTGCATTACAAATACTGAAGAAAAGACCTTCCATGTTTGTTCAGTTGAACTGAATGGTAATCAAATAATCTGTCCAAAGATAAATATTGCAGAATAGATGAATCTTAGGCTTCGGAATATGTCTGTATTAAGGAGAAATGTGTCCCTAATGCTTTGTCTTTGTTTCACTTGTTCCTGGTGCATATCAGTAAAGCTAAGAGATAATGGATAATAGCATGTATAATAAATTAAAGACAAATTCAATTAAAACTCAAAGAAAACATCAAGAAAAAGACAAGCTGGTGGGTAGAAAATAATGTTCATGGAATTGATGCTTGCACTCATTATTCTTTGGTGGGGTAGATTCCAGTATCTGCTACTTAGAAGCCGTAGGTGGCTATGTTTTGATTCTATTCATTTTGGCATTATAACAATATCAATTATCTTAAATTAGTGTATTCTACTAACTCAGTAAATGAAATATATTTTAGTTCTGTTCTTATCCCTGTTTCTCACTTTTTCTGTCTTGCTCATATGCACTCCATACAAATATGTTTGAGTAAAAAGATGCTGTTCTTGCCTTTGTAACCTTGATTCATGTTTATGAGGTAGATTAATAAAGTAGGACCTTCTAATGCATAACTATTATGCATTCAAGAGCAGTTATGAAATAAATTGTGCCTATTTCCTCAATTAGAAAAGACAAGTCTATAATAGACTAGGAATGGAATGCCCTACCTTGATACTAGAAAAGGTCCCTCTCTCCTTCGTGGCTCACATGGCAAAGGCATACTCCATGAGAGATTACAATTTCTCTCTTGTATTAATAAATAATTACTGAATCTGGACCAAGAGCTTTACCTTTTTCTACTTCTTCATCCAGAAATCAACCAGTGTGGGAAATTTTAGGCAAAGACTTACCCAGTCTAAGTTCTACTCAAGGCAATAGGTAGGTAGAACAGCAAATAGAGTACAGGCCTGAGTTCAAATCCAGCCTTATTCACTTGACACTAGCTGTGTGATCTTGGGCAAGCCACTTACCCTGATTGCCTTTTCCTCCTTCCCTTCCTCAAAAAAAGATCAAATCAGACAGTAAAAGAAATTCAAAGTTTAGGTTAATGGGTAGATTCTTGCTCATTTACTCAGACAGATTTGTGAAAATGTGTGTTCAGTCTTTTGTCAGACAAGTGATATGGAGATTGATAAGTTTCATCCAAGGCTGATCCAAGTGATGTATTCTCAAGACCTTCATTAAAATAGACCCACTTTTCATTATAATTCATTATCTCATTAATTGTTAACCAATCAAAGCTGATTGCCACCCTCAGGAATTCTTCCAAGGGGCATATAAACTGTGAGTTCACTACTATGAGGAAGTCTTCAGCATTTGAGAGTGCCACTGACTCTTTTATTAAGATGCTAGCATTATTAATAAAATGATTAATTATCTAGAAACTATGTCTTTCAAAATTTAAAAGGTCACACCCTACATTAAGGGCAGGATTGACCACAGGGATTTATAATAAATAATTTTAAATCCAGCAAATAACATACTTTTAACATAAAGAATTTAAGAAAAAAGCTGAGGAAGAAACAAGACTGGGGCAGAATCAGACTTTTCCATTTTTGTAGCTAGATTGTATCTTTCCCTGTTCCTATTCCTGGGCAAGTAGCCACACAATAAAACATACACACTCTGATGCATCTCGAAACTTTTCCATTTAAATAGAGGTCATCTCTCATAGTCCTATAGAAGGAAACTGCTGATGTGGCAGGCACCCAGCTGCCATCCTGGTTCACACTGTGACTGTGAGATGATCAACATCTCTCTCATGTTTTTCATGGAGTCCCCCCCCAAAAAAAAATTCCCACTATTGACTGTAGATAAAAAACAATCCTCCATCCCATGACAATTTAAGAGATGATATTGTATTAATTTAATTTCTTCCTAAATTGGGAAGAGTTACAAATCCCAGGGGATTTGTGACCAGTCAGCCTGCTCCTTGTCAAGAATTGTTACACCTGAAAGTACAAAACTTTCCTCCTTAAAGATATCAATTAAAATAATACAATAAAAATGATTTTTCTAGGTGAAAGGTAGGTATATGAAGAATCCATCAATCAGTGAGCATTTTTGCCAGGTAGATTATTGCTCATTTACTCAGACAGATCTGGGAAAATGTGGACTTTGTTGACTTTGTTGATGTGGTTTCAAAGACAAAAGCAAAAATTCCTGCCCTCAAGGAACTTCTTTACTGAGGAGTAGATCATATATATAGATGTGTGTGTGTGTGTATTTACACACACACACACACATAAGTACAAAAGGGATAATTACAATAGAAAATACAAAGCAATTTCGAAAAGACAGAGTAATAACGGGAATAAAGAAAGTTTCATGTTTTATAGGAAATAACATTAGTTCTCTCTAGAGCTAATATACAGTTTCTCATCATCTTTCACCTGGATTATACTAATAAAATTTTTACTTATTTTCTTTTTTTCTTTTTGCTGAGGCAATTGAGGTTAAGTGACTTGCCCAGGGTCACACAGCTAGGGAATGTTAAGTGTCTGAGATCAGATTTGAACTCAGGGCTGGTGTTCTATCCACTGTGCCATCTAGCTACCCCTATTTATTTTCTTATTTTTAATTAAAAAATTTTTTAGTAATAGCATTTTGATTTCCCTGCTTCATCTATTCTCTCTTCCTTCCATTCTGTCTCCCTCCTAGCTCCTTCCAAAAGCACATCTGATCATATTACTCCTCACTTCAACTCAAAAAATCAAATGGCTTCCTATTACCTCAAATCAAATCAAATATATAATCCTTTGCTTGGTATTTAAATACCTTCACAATCTGGCTCCTTCCTACTTTTCCCTTCTTATATTTTACTCCTCACTGCTTCCTCCACAATGCAGCTACACTGACTTTCTTGTACTTCCTCCAACAATTTTCCTAATTTTATGCCTTTAAACCAACTGTCCCCCAAGTCAGGAATATTCTCTACTGCCCATCTCCAAACCCTTGCCTAGCTATCTAGTTCCCCTGGGTTCTGTCAAGACAGCTCAGATTCCACCATTTGCTAGGCGCCTTTCACCCCTCCTCCCAAGAAAGAAAAAGATGTGTAAAATTGAAAGAATATAAACAGTTAAGATTCTAATAATAATAATTTGCCAGTGATCTTTATTTTCTGATAAGTTAACTTAGAATTATCTCTGAAATTACCTCGTTTTTATATTACATATGCTTTATATACACATGGTTATTTACATATTTGTTCCCCAGAGTTTAACACAGTGCCTGCCACATAGTATTTAAAAATGGTTTGTTGACTGACAAACTGACTTGGGCTAATCTTTGAAGGAAACAAGAGTTCATCAGAAAGTGGGGAGGGAGTGCTTTGTGGGCATGAGGGAACAGTCAGTACTTAGACAGACAGAAGGAAGAGAAGAATGTCATATGAAGAATGGCAAAGGGAAAGCATTTTTTCCAAGAAAGAAAAAAAAATGTGTAAAGGTGAAGGAATATAAACAGTTAAGAGTCTAACAATAATAATAATTTGCCAGTGATCTTTATTTTTTGATAAGTCAACTTAGAATTGTTCTTCCAGGATTTTTTTAAATCATTTTCAAAAATTTTATTGATATTGCTGCTTACTTTGCTTAATTAGGTGCAAATAAGGGTTTTGTTTATATTGAATAAAATTGTTTTTTAAACTAAAACAACTGTCCCCAGAGTGCCTCCACAGAAAGTCTGCCTCCATACCTCAGGCCCTTCTCAAGAGTGATACTCTCCATTCCTAAATGAGTCTGGGAAAGGATAGAGGAGAATTAAGTAGATGGGGCCAAGATGGGGGAGATAGTGAGACCTTTTGCTGAGTGGTTTCATTTTGTTTTAAGGATTAACAGTTCCAAGAATAGCAATGACACCCAAGTTGAAATTGTAGGTAGAAAAAATATTCATAAGACAAATAGAAATAATTTGAAGGTTTATTAACTGTGTTTGGAATACATCCCCTATCTGGCTCTAAAATCTAGAATTCAATAATTAATGTAATCAATTATAAGAATTAATTCTCTAAATTTGATTATAACATAGTAAATTTGACATTTAGTTTGGGCTAATGTCAAAACCATCATGGGCACTGGGTATTCAAGGGAGAGAAGACAGTTTAGTCCTGTTAGTGATGGCAAAACTAAGCTATGAAAAATTATAGGGCAGCTAGGTAGTGCCTGGCCTGGAGTTAGGAAGACTCATCTCCTCAGTTCAAATCCAGTCTTAGATACTTACTAGCTGCATGACCCTGGGCAAATCATTTAACCCCATTTGTCTCAGTTTCCTCATCTGTAAAATGAGCTGGAAAAGGAAATGGCAAAACATTCCAGTATCTTTGCCAAGAAAACCTCAAATCTGGTCATGAAGAATTGAATACTGTGCTGTTTTTGTTGTTGTTTGTCCTTCACTCTTGAAGAAGACATCATTAGGGAGGTGATAAACAGACCACTGAATTTGGAGTCGGAAGAGCTGAAGTTCACATCCTTTCTCTTTCATTTATGTGTTTTTTGTTTTTTGTTTTTTTACTTTGATCAAATAATTTATCTTCTCTGGGGTTTACTTTCTTCATCTGTAAAATTAAGGGGTTCGGTTTGGTGATTCCTAAAATCTTCTCAATTCTAAACTGATGATCTTAGAATCTTAAACTCCAACAAAAAATTTAGTGAACTTACCTTTCTGTGTTCCCCTTATAACCTTCATACTCTCCCAAAGGCATGAGAGATTTTAATAAGAGAGAATCATGTTGTTTTAGTTATGACTGATTCTGCACTACTCTATTTGATATTTTCTTAGCAAAGATACTGGACTGGTTTGTCATTTCCTTCTCTAACTCATTTTACAAATGAAGAAATGGAGGCAACAGGGTTGGGCGACTTGCTTAAGGTCACAGCTCAACGTCACAGCTGATACATTTGAACTCAGTCTTCTTGTTGCCAGTCCAGGTGCTCTATCCGCTATGTAACTAGCTGATGTAAGAGAATCATAGCACAAAACAACAGCCAGAATTGTAGGTAGCAAGAGTCTTTATTTTTCTCTCAATGTAGGTTACATTCTCACATGGTTTTAACCTGTACAATTTTCAAATTCATGACTATAAGCCACCCACTAGAAGGTAATTATGATAAAATTCCATTCCATTTCATACTCTATGCTGTGACTTGTACACTTCAGCACACAGATTATCTTGATGGAGTCCTAGATATTTTAAGTTTTGAGGCGCAATTACTGCCTTTTCACTAGGAAAATTTTACCAGGATTCCTAGATTTACCTTCTTTCCTTTTTCAAGGATTCTAAGATTTCTTTCTTTTCTAAATCCATAATTGCCCAAAACATGTCTGTAGAGGTCTTTGCAGACTCTACCACATTGGACAAATTGTCTTACTATTTTTATTATGATGACCTACCTACTTCATAATCATTGATGTGAATATTTAATGAGAAAGAGAACGGAAAGAAGGAAGGAAAAAGGAAGGAGAGAGGGAGAGAAGGAGGAAGAAAGGAATGAAGGGAGGGAGGGAGCAATGAAGGGAAGGAAGAAAGAAAGGGGGAAGAAGAAAAGATTTATTAAGCTTCTGCCCTATGTCAAACTCTTCCTAGGCATTCCAAATATTATCTTACTTGATCCAAATGAATATAAAGTCTTTTGTGACTGCAAAGGCTAGATATCAATCTAATCCAGAGTTCCCTCTTAAAATAGGGATGCCTTTGGGAATATCTGTAACTGGGAAAATAATCCATCTATGTCCTAACACTACTTTCAAGAAAGTAAGTAATTTGCAAACCTTAAAGAGCGGTGTAAATCTTAGCTATTACGCCTACTATTATTGTTATTTCACAGTTTTGCTGTGTGTGTGTGTGGGGTGTAGTGCGACCATCCTTGAAAGAGGATCCTGTGAAATCCAAAACAGTGCCCACACCAGCTCCTCCCAGGATTGCCTCTGACAGTTTATGCTCAGCTCCCATCTAGCCTCTTCTGGTCACTTTTCCAGCTGCTGCCTCTGGGCCGTCTTCTCCGGCAGTAACCTGACCCTCCTGGGAGTGGTGCAGGCCTTAAAATAGGAACAGAATACTCATGTGCAAGATCTTGAGGACAAAAAATAATTTTTAAAAAATGTTTTCCTGGACAGGTGTCACAAACAATGACTCACACAAGCTTTCCATTTCCCTTCCCAATTAACACAGCAGACAGGAAACAAAAGGCAGCCTTGATCAGTCTATCTCCTCTATGACTTGGTCATGCTAAAAAGTCATTTCCTCTGCTTCAGAAGGAAGGCAGCTATCCAATGGAATAGGCACACATTGGCAGGTGTCATGAAGCAAATGGATGCCCCACCTCCTGGCCACTTAGCAAAATAGTGTTTTGTTTTGTTTTTGAATAATATTTGTCATTTACTCTCATGGAAAAGTTCCTCCCCTTCTCCCTCCATTTTTATTATTGATTTCCATTTACAGACAAGGGCTTCACAGACACAAACAACATCTCATGGGATCACATATCCAGTGATATTTCCTCTTCCTTTAAGTCTTCTGGGTATTTTCCCAGTAAACAAAAGGAGATAGAAGAAAGATAATTGGCCTTAAGTTGCCTGGGGGAGATGGAGGACTGGCAGCTTCTTTGTGGGGCAATAAGCTGAATGCTGGGCCTGGAATCAGGAAGGCCTGAGTTAAAATGTGGCTTTGGACACCAGCTGTGTGATTTGGGGCAAATTCCTTAAACCCTTTTTGTCTTAATTCACTGGAGAAACAGGTATCAAACCTCTCCAGTATCCTTGCCAAGAAAGCCCCATGGACACTGTAGTTCATAGGTCATAAATAGCAAAGTTAGATATGACTGAACAGCAAAAGATTATTTGGAGTCATTTAAACCGGCTACCCACTAGCTACCATACAAAATAGCTGAAGTCCATTCCCAGAAGCTTTCTGCACATCAAGATGATCTGCCTGAGAGCCAAGAGCTCATAAACTAGGTAGACCTCTGGATCTTTTGATAGTTGAATAAATATTTAACAAGCTCATAAATTAACAGAGTGGAAAAGGACAATGGCTTTTGAGCCAGAGGACCTTGATTCATATCTTCCTTCTGTCCCTGGATTACCTATGTGACTTTGAATAAAGTACTTAACCTCTCAAGGTTGTTTCCTCATCTATAAAATGAGTGGGTTGACTTAGTTGGCTTCTAAGACCGCTTTTGTATTTTTCTTTTATTGAATCTTTTTATTTGTATAACATATGTATGGGTAGTTCCCCAGCATTGATCTTTACAAAGTTTTCCATTACAAATTTTACCCCAGTCCCCTCCCCTCCCCTAGATGGCAGGAAGTCCACTACATGTCAATAATATTGAAATACTTGACAAGTTGTGCAAGAAAAATCCTATCTACAAGAAAAAAAAGAAAATCAGAGAAAGGCAACACAATGCAAGCAAACATCAATAGAGATCATGAAAATGTTATGTTGTGGTCCATATTTCATATCCCTCTCTCTGGGTGTATATGGTTTTCTTCAGTGAACAATTGGAACTGGTTTGAGACAATTCTTTGTTGCAGAGAGCCATGTCCATCAGAATTGATCATCATGTAATACTGTTGTTGCTGTGTATGATGATCTCCTGGTTCTGCTCATTTCACTCAGCATCAGTTCATGCAAGTCTCTCCAGGCCTCTCTGAAATCATCCTGCTGGTTGTTTCTTACAGAGCAATAATATTCCATAACATTCATATACCATAATTTATTCAGCCACTCTCCAATTGATGGGCATCCCTTCAGTTTCCAGTTTCTAGCCACTACAAAAAGGGCTGCCACAAACATTCTTGCACATGTGGGTCCCTTTCCCTCTTCTAAGATTTCTTTGGGATATAGGCCCAGTAGAAACACTGCTGGGTCAAAGGGTATGCACAGTTTGATAGCTTTTTGAGCATAGCTCCAAATTGCTCTCCAGAATGGTTGGATCTGTTCACAGTTCCACCAACAATGTATTAGTGTCTCAGTTTTCCCACATCCCCTCCAACATTCATCGTTATCTTTTCCTGTCATTTTAGCCAATCTGACAGGTGTGTAGTGGTACCTCAGAGTTGTCTTAATTTGCATTTCTCTGACCAATAGTGATTTGGAGCAACTTTTCATATGACTAGAGATGGTTTTAATTTCATCATCTGAAAATTGTTCATATCCCTTGACCACTTATCTATTGAAGAGTGGCTTGAATTCTTATATATATGAGACAATTCTTTATATATTTTAGAAATGAGGCCTTTATCAGAACCATTAAATGTAAAGATGATGTATTTTTGATATTCTGATTTATCTGAGCTGACAGAATGCATTGTCCTTTCAAATTCAGGTTTGTTACTAATGTTACTACTCATCAGCATTGCTGTTTAATGTGTCTGACTCATGTTCCCATTTGGGAGTTTTCTTGGCAAAGATACTGGAATGGCTTTGTTTCCTACTCCAGCTTGTTTTACAGATGCGCAAACTGAAGGAAACAAGATCACACCACTTGTAAGTGTCTGAGGCCAGTTTTGAACTCAGGAAGATGAATCTTTCTGACTCCAGGCCTGGTGCTCTATGCAATATGGTTCCACTTAGCTATGCTTTTTCCATCCACAGAACACTCATTTTTAGTTGCTTTTCCAAAAGTAGTGAAGAAAATTTTCTTTGATTCTATCAGTCCCTGTTCTCTGGCTTTTTTTTTGTACCTCTCTGAGCCTTTGGATCTGAAGTCCAAGGACACAGCTTTGCACTCCAGCTCTCTTTTCTACCATTTATGGGAAACCAATTATCATATAGGAACCTCAGTTTTCCTATTTATAAAATGCCTCAGTTTAGACCAAGTGATTTCTAAAGTACCTTTCAGCTCTAAATCCCCTGAATTTCAGAGGATTCTACTTTGAGGCAAAATTCTGTACCTTGAGTTAGGTGAGACTGGGAAACGGTGACTCTAACACTTGCTCTAATCTTGAGCAAGTGACTTAACCTTTCCAAGATTCATTTTCCTTATCTGAAAAACATGAATAATAATGCTTTTTACTATCTAACAGGGTTATATTTCTCTCAAGAAAGACATAGTTATAAACCATGAAGGTCTATAGAAAATGCAAACAATTACATATTTTTTAAAGTTGTGAATTGTTTCTAGTAGTTTTTTAATTGAGTCTCTAGGGTTTTCTAAGTATACCATCATGTCATCTGCAAAGATTGATAATTTGGTTTCCTCATTACCTACTCTAATTCCTTTAATCTCTTTTTATTCTCTTACTGCCAAAACTAACATTTCTAATACAATATTAAATAGTAATGGTGACAGTGGGCAGCCTTGTTTCACTCCTGATTTTATTAGGAATGGTTCTAGTTTGTCCCCATTACATATGATGCTTGCTGATGGTTTTAAGTAGATGCTATTAATCATTTTAAGTAAAAGCCCATTTATTCCTATACTCTCTAGTATTTTTAACAGGAATGGGTGTTGGATTTTATCAAATGCTTTTCTGCATCTATTGAGATAATCATATGATTTTTGTTAGTTTGGTTATTAATATAATTGATTATGCTGATAGTTTTCCTAATATTGAATCAGCCTTGCATTCCTGGTATAAATCCTACTTGGTCATAATGTACTATCCTGAGGATGACTTTCTGTAATCTCATTGCTAATATCTTATTTAAAATTTTTGCATCAATATTCATTAGGGAAATTGGTCTATAGTTTTCTTTCTCTGTTTTCACCCTACCTGGCTTAGCTATCAGCACCACATCTGTATCATAGAAGGAATTTGGTATACCTTCTTTACCTATTTTCTCAAATAGTTTATATAGTATTGGAATTAATTGTTCTTTGAATGTTTGGTAGAATTCACATGTAAATCCATCTGGCCCTGAAGATTTTTTCTTAGGGAGTTGATTAATAGCTTGTTCTATTTCTTTTTCTAAAATAGGGCTATTTAAATAATTTATCACCTCTTCTGTTAACCTGGGAAATCTATATTTTTGTAGATATTCCTCCATTTCATTTAGATTATCAAATTTATTGGCATAAAGTTGGGCAAAGTAACTCCTAATTATTACTCTAATTTCCTCTTCATTGGAAGAAAGTTCTCCCTTATCATTTTTGAGACTAACAATTTGATTTTCCTCTTTCCTTTTTCTAATCAAATTAACTAAAGGCTTATCTATTTTGTTGGGGTTTTTTCCCCCATAAAACCAACTCTTAGTTTTATTTATTAATTCAATAGATTTCTTATTTTCAATTTTATTAATCTCCCCTTTTATTTTTAGAATTTCCAATTTGTTATTTAATTGAGTTTTTAATTTGTTCTTTTTCTAGTTTTTTTTAATAGTAAATCCAATTCATTGATCTTCTCTTTCTCTATTTATGCAAGTAAGCATCCAGAGATATAAAATTACCCCTTATAACCATTTTGGTTGTATCTCACAGATTTTGGTATGTTGTCTCATTATTGTCATTCTCTTGGATGAAATTGATTGTGTCTATGATTTGCTCTTTCACCCATTCATTCTTTAGGATTAGATTATTTAATTACCAAATAACTTTTGGTCTATTTTCTCCTGGCTTTATATTGCATGTGATTTTTATTGTGTCATGATCTGAAAAAGATGCATTTACTATTTCTGTCTTTCTGCATTTGATTTTGAGGTTTTTATGCCCTAACACATGGTCAATTTTTGTATAAGTTCTATGAACTGCAGAGAAAAAAGTAAACTCCCTACTGTCTCTATTCAATTTTCTCCAAAGATCTATCATACCTAACTTTTCTAACAATTTGTTTACCTCCCTAATTTCTTTCTTATTTATTTTGTGGTCTGATTTATCTAATTCTGAGAGAACAAGGTTGAGATCTCCCACTAGTATAGTTTTGCTGTATATTTCTTCTTGCGTCTCCTTTAATTTCTCCTCTAGGAATTTGGATGCTATACCACTTGGTGCATATATATTTAGTATTGATTTTGCTACATTATCTATGGTACCCTTTAGTAAAATATAGTTTTCTTCCTTATCTCTTTTGATTAGATCTATCTTTGCTTTCACTTGATCTGAGATCAGGATTGCTACCCCTGATTTTTTTTGTTCACTTGAAGCATAATAGATTCTATGCCAGCCTTTTATTTTCATCCTTTATGTGTCTCTGTGCTTTAGATGTGTTTCTTGTAAACAACATATTGTTGGAGTCTGATTTTTAATCCAGTCTGCTATTCACTTCCGTTTCATGGGAGAGTTCATCCCATTCCCATTCACAGTTAAAATAACTAATTCTGTATTTCATGCCATCTTATTTACCCAAGTTATGTTTTTCTCTTTCCTTTCCCCTTTCTCCCTTCCTCCCCTCCCCAGTATTTTGCTTTTGATGACCACCTCCCCCAAACAGTCCTCCCCGCTTTAGCCCCTCCCCCTTTTTTACTCCTTTCTCCTGATTCTTCTATTCTCCCTTCTATTAGTCTATCCCTTTCTTTTCCTCCTTTCCCTCCCTCTTCCCTATAAGGAAGGACAAGTTTCTCTGTGAAACCAAATGTGTCTGATATACCCTTTTAGAGCCCAATCTGATGAGAGTAAGATCTACACAATGCTCATCTCCCTCCTTTCTTTCCCTCAATTATATTAGGTTTTTTTTGCCTCTTCATGAGATTTTACCTTATTTTTACCTCCTTTTTTTTTTAACCTTATTTCCCTTTTTCCCAGTGTGACAGCCTTTCCACCTTTAGTTTTCTTTTTCATATTATCAAAGTAATATCAAATTATACCCCCAATCTTTAAGTGTACCCATAGTAGTAATATAGTTCTCAAGAATTCTTTCCTTTTTTACCTTTTTATGCTTCTCTTGAGTTCTGTGTTTGGAGGTCAAATTTTTTGTTCAGATCTGGTCTTTTCATTAGAAATAGGTGAAATTCACCTATATAATTAAATGTCCATCTTCTTCCCTGGAAGATAATGCTCATTCTAGCTGGATAAGTTATTCTTGGCTATAATCCAAGTTCCTTTGCCTTTTGGAATATCTGGTTCCAGGCCTTTTGATCCTTCAGTGTGGAGGCTGACAGATTGTGTGTGATTCTGATTATAAATCCTTGGTATTTGAATTGTTTCTTTCTAATTGCTAGCAATATCTTTTCCTTAGTGTTTGCAATGGGCTACAAACTGCCTTTTACAAAAGGCAGATCTGCCAGAGCACTTGCCCGCAATCAGGGCTGAGTGTCCCAAGAGCCTCAGATAGACTCCCCAGGTGTTTAGAATCTGCCACATTGAGTCCCACCTGGCTTCCTGCCCTGTCTTCCAGAGCTACACCCGGCAATATGCTCAACACCCTATGCTCAACCCCCTACCCAACTGAAAAAGACCTGCTATGAAGTTCTTCAAAGGTACCTTCTGAAAGAAATGTTTTATAGTCCAAATATTTCTGGGTTCTTTGACTTAAAATTCAGTTCAGAGGCTTAATCTGCTGTTGATTTGAGAAAAGGTCAGAAGAGGACACAGAAAGTCATGTCTTCACTCTGCCACCTTGGCTCCGCCCTCCAATTACATATATTTTTTTAATTTTTAAAATTTGTATTGACATATTTCATTTTTATCTCATTTCCTTTTTGAATTTCTCCTGCTCCCTTACTCAGAAAGTCTTCCCTTGAAGCAAAAATTACAAATAAAAGAGAAAAAAAAGCAGTTCAGTAAAAGTTATCAACATAATACCAAATTTGAGAATATAAACTATGTTCTACTTTCATTGCATGTTCCTTGCAAAGAAGAAAGAGAGGTACATTTTCTTACTTCAAGGTCAAGCTTAGTCTTATAATGAGGTAGCATTCAGTTCTCATTCTTTCCATTTATTTTGCCATAGTCTTTGTGTCTATGGTTTTTCTGAGTCTATTAACTTTACTCGGGACTTTAGTTGGACTTGGAGTTTACTAAGGGGTGAAGGATGAATGATTTGAGCTTTGGCCCTGCTCTCCCCAATGAGCTTGGCTATACCCCATTCTTAGGCTCTGAAAGCATGAGAGTAACATGTTCTGAGCTGATGGGACACTGTTTTGCTCATGTGTCTAGGACTGGGCCATCATTATTTATTATAACACTGTAAAACATGATGGATAGATAAGTGATTATGGCCAGAAGGAGACTGCAACTAAATAGCTAACCTGTAGTGCTTGCTTTGTTTAATATAGCATGCTAAGCATTTTAAAAACATTATCTTATTTTATTCTCACAACAATTCTAGAAGATAGGTGCTATTATTATCCCCATTTTATAGATAAAGAAATTGAGGCACAGGGAGGTGAAGTGACTTGTCTAGGATCATACAGCCAGTGTGTGTCTGAGGTTCTTCCAGGTCTGGAGTTCTATTCATTGTAGCTGCTCAAATAAATGTTTTAGCAGAGATTAAATAACAGAACCAAGATTTTAACAAAGGGCCTTAGTTGGAAGGGCCTTTAAGAGCCATCTAATTCAACCTCTTTATTTTATGAATAAGGAAACTGAGACTCAGTGAAGGCAAATGTCTTTTTAAAAGTCATATAGATAGCAAGTATCAGAGGTAGAATTTGAACTCATTTCCTTAGACTTCTGAGCCAGGGCTTCTGTTGCTTTGCTTTGTTAGCCAGAGCTCCAAGCTTCAAATCCTTCACATTTTGGTCTCCCAGAACATCATTGGAGTACAATGCAGTATCAAAGTATTGGTGGGTGCAAGATTGGTGGGTGAAATCTGGAGTTCTGGCTAGTAATTTCTTTCTTTCTCTTTCTTTCTTCTTCTTTCTTCTTTCTTTCTTTCTTTCTTTCTTTCTTTCTTTCTTTCTTTCTTTCTTTCTTTCTTTCTTTCTTTCTTTCTTTCTTTCTTTCTTTCTTTCTTTCTTTCTTTCTTTCTTT
>JAJPUD010000322.1:607462-654620 GCA_023553655.1 Myrmecobius fasciatus
TTTCTTTCTTTCTTTCTTTCTTTCTTTCTTTCTTTCTTTCTTTCTTTTTTCTTTTTTCTTTTTTCTTTCTTTTTGAATTTCCCCAGGAGAAGAAAAGTTGGTAATTTATGGATAAGGAAACAGTTCAGGTTCTAAAACTTCTGGTTGGTTTCATATTGGTGAAGATATCTGATTGAGGCCAATGTTCCCCACCCCCACCTCATAGTCTGCTGAATTCGCCCTATGTAGTCTGAATTGTCATCATACCTTGTAAACTGAAAGGGGATATTGTAAACATGGCCATCAGAGAACCATGGGAACCTGCCATTGGATTTCAGGGTTATTAAAACTTCAGGCTTCTTCCCATCTGGCTCTTAAAAAAGGCCAATGGCCTTACTTCCTGCCCCTTCCCTCTCTCCCAAGTAAAGCAATGCTGGATTTCCTCCCTTTTCCCCACTTCTTATCTCGGCAGCCCTCTGCATTTGGTTTGGTTTATATCATTCATAGCATGAGAGGGAGGGTTTCAGGGCTAGTGTGAAGCAGATGTGTAGGGGGGAGTTTCATACAAGCCTTCTGGCTCCCCTCCAAGCTGAAAAAATAAACATTTCTCCCCCTTCACCCCCAAGCTCAGCCTCTTTCCTATTCTCACTCTCCCCTTTGTTCTATGTATCTCCATTTCTAGGTCTGAAATGAATACTGATAGAAGACAGATTTTTGATTCTTTGTTTAGGCTTCATCAAAAACACAATAACTTTTTTTGTTTTACTAGATGGCTGAGACCATCAAATTCATTTCATATCCAAATAAGACTATTGTTGTTTTGTTTTGTTTTTTTAACCACAGGAATCCTTAACTCAGGGATTGTGAACTAGCTTTTAAAATATTTTGATAATAGTATTTCAAGTATAATAGGATTGCTTTGTCATCTTTTGTAGTTTATTTTACGCATTTAAAAAACATTATTCTGAGAAGGGCTGCAAAGGCTTCATCCAACTGTCAAAGCAGCCCATCAAACAAAAAAGGTTAAGAACTCCTGTTCTACAATGTTCTGACAAGGGTCATAGGGCCTCTGCTTGAAGACTTCCAGTGAAGGAAAGCCCACTACTTTCAGAGACAGTCATTTCTGGACATCTTTCTCTCATCAACTTTTAGAGTTTCTTGGGGGATGTGATTTGGGAGGAAAATGAAGCCAGAGTAGGAAAGAATGGACTAAGACAGGAGTTCCTAACATGGGTTCGATGAATTTGCCTTTTATATATTTTGATAACTCAATTTCAAATATAATCAATTTCCTTTGTAACATTATGCATTTTATTTATTAATTTAAAAATATTATTCTGAGAAGAGGTCTTCAGGTTTCACCAGTCTGCTAAAGGGATCCATAATATAAAAAAGTTAAAGATCACTGGGAGGATAAAGGGGTGAACTTGAGTGAAAAGCAGATCAAGTCTGGGAGGGACATATTTCCTTCAATATATTGTAAACTCCTGGAGGACAAGCACTATGTCATTTTTGTCTTTGTATCTCCCTAAGCTAGGGACAACAAACATGAAAGTCAATGTGTTATCTGTTTTCCAACTTATCTCATTTGATTCTCACAACAATCCTACGATTCTCATTCTACAGTCAATGAAACTGAAGCAGACAGAAGTAACTTTTCCAAAGACACATAGCATTGTATTTCCTGCTCCACTTTGCTATCTATAGCTAGTACTTTGTACATAGTTGGAACTTAATAAATGATCCTTAGATAATTTATTGATGAGAAAGATTGTGGCTAAGGAGTGGAATTTAAAGATTAGGATCTTAGAAGTAATCTTACTTTGTGAGATGGTAATCCCTGAGGGGTAACCATGTGTGGTTGAAGTGCAGTAGAAAAGGTTATCTTTAAAAACAGCAAACTATCTGTAACATAATTTACAGTATCATATACAATTCTTTTGCTGTTGTTATGTTTGTATACTGAAATCTTCATGTTTGTTTTTTTCTTCTATTTTAATATTTAGCTAATATTTTGCCTGTGCCTTTATAAAAACAAATCAGTTTTTATTCATTCCATATTTTTCATTCTAATTTTATCTCTTCTTTGATTTTCATTATTACTATTATTTTTGTGGGATTTTTAAAAATGTAGTTGACAAATTTTTTTAAAAGAAAAGTAGTTCTTTAAGGCTACTTAGGGTAAATGACTTCTGAGCTCTCTGCTAGATTTAAATGTATGGATTTTAGGGTTGACAGGATGAGAAGAGAATAGTATAAAAGGTTTTATCTTTCTCCTTGTCTCTAGTTCCATTACTATCTTATATTAATATCATATATATATGTATATATATATATATGATAATACCTTCTTTCCCTTTCCAGGGAATCTTCAACTATGATAGTGTAGTTCCATGACATGGATCAAGTCAAATCAACAAGAAGTCAACAAGAATTTATGAAGCATTTACTTTATGCTAAGTACTCTGTGAAGCCCTAGGAGTACAAATATATAAGCAAAAGCAAAAACAGCTTGTGAAATGTCCCCTACCATGGTGCCCAATCAGTGATATGAGAAAATTTTAGAAGCAAATCTTGCCTCTTCAGGAATACTTTTTGAGAACAAGACACCAGAACAATCTTCTTTTCCCCCCACATATAGCCTCAGGCCAGCTGTGATGCAGAAAAGAATAGAGAAGGTCTTCTAAAAAGGTTGGAAATTTGTCAAAATCTGGGCCTTTGCCTATCCTTATTAGAACTTATGTGTAGTGAAAAAGATATTAACTTTGGGAAGGCTGCTCTTTCAAGACCTCTTGCAAAGACTTGAGGAAAGTGGAGCTAGAGGGGACCTTCTTGCAAGGTTGGTATTACTAATTTTGGTGGAGTCAAGTGATGGACAAGGTGAGTATGATGGACAGCCTTGCTTTATATTGTTACTAGTTAAGTATACTTTTCTATACTGCTATCATCCTAGGAGTCAAGAGGTTAGGCTCATTCTAAAGGTGCAGATTTAAAGTCCCGCAAGGAGTATTACGTGTGGCTCAAAAGAAGGCAACCCCCCACCCCCAAACAACAACAACAACAACAACAAAATAAAGACATTTCTAGTATCTTCTCCTCTCAACCTTCTATAAGGGAGACTTTAATTCTCAGAAATGGAAATAAGTGGAAATATGAAGGAACTCTACCATTGGAAGCAAAGTTAACTTAGCTCAACCAAGAGAAAGTTTCAGATATTAGCCAAAAGGAAATTCCCTAATGTCTCCGTGTAAAGGATATGATAGGTTGCCATCAACCATTTTCTTTCTCAAAGCTGAAAGCCAGAAGAGCCTGAAGGGACTGAAGAGACTAAATCTTCTTTTCTCCTGCTCTTACAAAGTCTGACTCTCCTCTCAGATAGGAGTGAGACATTGATTTTCACAGTGAGGAATGTTTCATTACAATAGGCTTTGGGGTTTGGGCAATATTCCTTTCCTGGACTAAAATTCTTGGCAATTCCCTTGCAAATATCAACTGTAGGCAAGTCCAATACTTGTAACTCTATAGTATAAATAGAGACATCAGTACTCTGAAACAAGGATGATTTTCCTGGTGTTCTAAATAACTGACCTTTGTTACCACTGAAATTGAAATAAAACAAATGAACATTAACAGTACATATAATAGAATTTAACACTATACAAAGTATCACCTGGAAAGATACTATAGTGACAACATACCTTATTTATTATATATAGGACATAAGACATGCACATTTCAAGAGTATGTGCATATCCATGATAACCTACAATCAATCCGAAGCAATAAGCATGGGTAATTAACATAGCAAAGATTTTACAATGAAACAATAACACTATCAATAGATAATAAAATATAAACAGTATCATATATGTCAACAATGAATAGACATTGCTATGTCATGGACATAGTCAAATGAACTTAACAACAAAATAGGAAAGCATACAGAAATATGCAGTGATTCACATATGCAACTGTAAATATATATAATTACATTTCAAGGTACCTTTCACATAGGCATTCTCTAGTATTGTTGCCTAGATACATGTGTAACCATATCTTTAGGTTTACAACTCAGTCTAGTGACTAGTCTACATAGGTCTATTACTCTCTGATCTCACAGCTTCTATACTCGAATTAGTAGTTGGTATGGACATCAGGATCATTATAGGCTTTTTTGTCTATGCCTAAGTTGGTAGCTATGTCAGCTTGGTTATCAGTACATTCATGCTCTTTGGGTTGAATTTATACCTTGTATGTCTCTGTAGCAGTTTCGGGAGGAAAGGAATTGTCTCTGGCTTTAATGTAATATATAATAAGTCTTCTTCACTGGATGCATCACTTTCAGCACCTATATGTGGGTCAGGAAGTCTTTGCATAGCTGGTAGACAATCTCTTTTTTTGGGTTGTTGACTAGGTGAGTATCAGTTCTCCCTTAGAAAGTACAATTAACTCACCTATAGGCAATAGATGGTTGCAATAAATAGTCTCCATACCCTCCCCTCAACCCTCATTATAAACAGACAAGTGGTCAAGTCTCTTATTTACCTCCTAATGATTAGCTTTCCATTGATCAGATAACTTGTGAATCCCTCGAATATTAAGGTTTCTCAACAAAACTTTGTCTTTTCGTAGACCTATGGTCTTGACACTATTGACACTATTGTTGTTGTTCACTTGTGATCCCATGGACATTGTTCATGGTTTTTCTTGACACAGATAATGGAGTCATTTGCCATTTCATTTCTCCACTGTGCCTCCAATTTTACAAATGAAGAACTGAGGAAAATAGGAGTTAAGGAATTTGCCCGGAGTCACACAGTTAGATTTGAATTTAGATCTTCCGAATGCCGAGGCCAGTGCCTTATTTATGCACCATCTAGCTGCCACTTTGATACCATATTCTAGCATAATAACAATTTTTTAAAAAAGTCTATCTTCTAATCTGAAGCTGTGGCTAATTGAAAGGCATCTTTTCAGTTTCTCCTTCAACTGAAAGATAAAATGAGTTTAAATAATTATGTTACCTCTTCCATCTGAGGTCAATATTTCTTGGCCAAACATGAGAAAGTATGATACAAAGCCTGTAATATCATTCTTGGTAGAATTGTGTGCACTCACTAGAAGTGATATGTGACTCCATTGAGCCTTTTGTTCTGAACTCAAAGTTCAACTTTGAAAGTTCAGGCTGTGGGTCTCCTAAAGAATGAGCAATCCTAGATTTTTTCCATACTTGTCAAGACTAATATTTCCTTGGGTAGCTTGTTCTCCGAGTCTCTACTTTGGTCAAAATGATTCCTGGAAGAGGATTCATACTTTTTTTTTAGCAGAACATTTTAGCAAAAATAGATGTTTTTTGGTTTCTTGTGCATTACCAGTAAAATAATTACCAAAATTATTGTTATTGAGTCATTTTAGTTATGCCCAACTCTTTGTGATCCCATTTGGGGTTTTCTCGACAAAGATACTAGTATGATTGGCTATTTCCTTCTCCTTCATGAAGAAATGGAAGCAAAATGGTTAAGGGACTTGTCCAGGATCACACAATTAGTAATTGTCTAAGGCCAGATTTGAATGTAAGAAAAACAAGTCTTTCTGACTCCAAATCCTACACTCTATCCACTGTGGCACCTAGCTCCACAGCATCATCAAGATGAGAATTCATATTTTTTAATCCTTCTTTTCCTTTCTTTCAAGGGAGAGAAAATCATTCTAAACTTGTCCCTGATTGTCTCAGGTCCTGTGCCTGCAGCTCAGTATTGGTGAAGCTGATGTTCTGCTTTGCTTCTGTCGCTCATGCTCAAGATGTGGAGCCTGCTGAGACTGAACCCTTGGATTACATTGATCCTTGGAATTCAAGAATACCTGTCTCAACTCAGTCTTTGTTGACAATGGTTTCTGTATCTAATCTGATGACATCGGATACATGAGGGTCATGTACAAGTTCTGGCTCCATCTTTGCAGGAAAATTTCCCCTGCTTTCTTAAAATCTACTGTACCTTTGGGTATTGGTTTCTACACTTATTGCTCCACTCTGAGGAAGAACTCAACAAAATTTTCTCCTTTGTACTGCACAATATTAGAGAAAATAATTAATATTGGGATCCTCTGATCTGTTCCTTTTAAATATTGCTGTTGTTTGGATTTATTCATGCCAAGTTACATCTGGCCTTGCCTCTATAAGATTATCTACTACCACAGCTGCTATCCCCTTAAACTATCTGTCATTTTCATCATTTTGGTTCAGGGGCCTTCCTCTGTCTCAGGCATATTCTGTCCAGCCAAAATCTCCCAGGACTATTCTAGGGGACATGGTTCATGTTCTGAGAAAATGTCGATTTGGGATTTATGGGAATCTGTCTACTACAAGGAATATGGCCTTAGTCTTACTCATAGAGTAAAATATTAATTAAATATTTTGTCTCTCTTATAGAAATGCCTCCTCTGATTAGAATGGCTCCCACCTTTTTAAGCAATTCCTCACCCTCAGAGGATGGAGAAATCAATCTATGGGAAATGATTCCCTATTGTCAATTCTTCAGATATTTCTCCATAGCCAAAATTTTTAGTCAATATTAGAAAAGGTTTCTGCTTTAATATCAAGAATGAATTCTACTAATTTTTTCATTTTTCTGTTCATAAAAATCTGAATTTATTCCTAATATTAGGGAGACTCTTATGCTTTTAAAGATCCCATCTTTTCTAGATACTACTCTATGTGTGCTCATATATTAATGTACAATAAAGCAACAATAGTGTATTGGATTAACATCCTGTGCTTAAAGAATATAATAGCATAGCAAAAGACATGAATTCAGATCAGGAAAACATGTAGCCATCAATTATACATAGAGTTGTATTCAGATATTTAAGATATATATCATATCAACAAATATAGCAATTGCATAACAGCAGGATAAAACCAAGACAGGATAAACCTTTCCATCTGATCTGGGCAGGTATCGGGTATCAAATAATGTATTCATTGTAGCAATTCCTAGTTTCAAATGTTATGCCCTGAATAAAATTATTATAGCCCCCTTCCCTTTTTCTTTGCCATTAAGACTAGGAGAATCAAGTCAGGAAAATCCTTGGCATACCATTGAGTCATAAAATCCAGGTGCATTATCTTGATCCTTGCTAGGATAATTTCCCCTATGTTTGAGCATTGCTCCTTTGCCTTGCTGTCTCCTGCCCTTGGTTTTCTTATCTTGACCCTTATCCTGTCAGGATTAAGTTATGATCCTTTCCTGGAATTATGGTTTATTCTATCTCCCAGTTTCCTCATCGCCCCCCCCCCCCATCTGCCTTTGTTTCCCCTATAGCTAAAACCCTATAAAAGGTCCTTGCCTGCTGAATGCTTTGGTCAAGAGTCTCTTTACAATCAGCTAGCCCCAAACTTGGCTAGTCTAAACTCTCCACATTAAAAAGATTAAAAATCAATCTCTGTTTTGCCTCAGTTTCTCTGGTATCACACAAATGATGTATTGGGTTCAGCAGCAAATGATGAGATTAATGTAGGTACCAAATGTGAAGAATCCACAATGGTCATTCTCCTTGGCAAAAGGTAGATTTATTTAGAAGAAGAGAAATGAAGAAATAGTTGGGAGAGCATATAGTTAGCAAGGAAAAGCATTTTAACAATTAACAATGAAAAGGACAAGTTTCCTAGTGGAACTCACAATTAACTAGGAGAAATGGTATACTCCATAAAGGTGGGTGTATGCCCTTAACTGATAGGCTCCAACTGATAAATCCATAGAGGGATTTAACACCCTAAAAGAGTTAGTTGTAAGAAGGAGAAAGACACTATGAGGCATGATGGAGGAAAGAGAGGAAAGACACCAGGCGGCCTGGGTGAAGGGGGGGGGAGCCAAGGTGGGCTATAACCTCAAAAGGGATTCAGCAAAGATGGCATTGGTCATAGACAGATTTATATTTAATCTCAGGGGTTTGATATAATTTGGATTTCTGATTGGACATAGCAAGATGGGGCTACCTACAATCTCCACAGAGGATGGGACTATAAGGTTAAACTGTTTCCCATTAGTGCCCTTCCCTGCATGCCTCAGCAAGTAATTTTATCAGTACTTCAGGCTCGCTCTGTCAACCCCACCTAGTGACGCAGGACCTTATCACATCTTCAACAATAATAATTAATAATAATAATTTCCTGGATACAACCAGGAAGAAATGAAAGTATTAGTGACTTTTTAAAACTCTATTTCCTATAAAGAAAACAAAAATACAAATAAAAAGTATTTTTTTCCAGAATGGAAAGACAAAAATCTTCTGAATAAATGAGCAGTCAAAAAAAAAAAAAAAAAGACAAACTTTCTAAGTCAAAGAAATTTCCCAGATTCACATCCCATTTAATGGTAAAGGGCTAGATAAGACATAAAGGAAATGGCCTCAAGTTTCATCACTTAAAAAAAAAAAATCAGTCTGGGAAACAATTCTTTTTCCAAAATTTCTCATAAAAAAAAAAAGAAAATTGTTAATTTATGAACTATAAACCAAACTGTGGAAAACAGTTACTATTTAAAACTCATTCCAGCAAACAAAGCTAAAACAATAAGTTTTATAGAATTAAAAGCTAGTCATTAGAGGTCATTCAATAAAAGCCTGAGGCAATTTGAGTTAAAAGGTATCCCCAGTTAGAAAATAATGTTCTTGGGGCAAAATAATAAAGAATCATAAAAAGGATAGAAAAAAATGTCCAATGCTTTTAGAAATATTAGCAAAACCCACAATATCCTGTAAAAATGTGAGACTAGAAATTATAGTTTTAAAACTTTTTTCCTCTTTAATGAATTAAAGAACATACTGCTAAGGCAAAGAAATAGATTTAAAATAGTCAAAAAAGATACAAGAGATGAATCAACTTCTTAATTTCCAAAGCTGTTAATAATTTTTCAATGTCAAAGTCCTTTAACCTCTAAATACGTATAAAACACATGGAAAATGTAGTATATTTTACATTTTCTTTCCAGTTTAAAATTTTCCATTTATTCATTTTTGTCTTTAGTGTTATTGCCACCAAACCCCCCAGAAAACAGTTTAGAAATCTAATTACATATTAATGATGGAGTGTCAGCGTTGAACTCCAAAATATATTGGGATTTGGGGCCAGTGTCACAAAGTATCTTAAAATAATTTGTAGCTCAGATCATTTCCAAATCAAGAGGCAAAGATTTTATTAAGCTGTTGGTAATAGGCTAAATTCCAAAGGGGAGTTTTAGTGATTATAAAAGGGAAAGGAGCAGGCTCAGTTCCCTAGGAGAACTTGCCATTAACAAAAGGGAAGATGACATAAGGTGGGCTAAGTTCCTAATGAACCCACCACTGTGATACTTAGTAAATAGGTTAAATTCTTAAAAGCCATTAGTGAACAAGTACAGTACCAGTAGGTTCTTTTATGGGAGAAAAATAACCACAGGGATTTACATCTATAGCTTGGCCTTTTGGTTGGATATGGAAATTGTGGGGTCATGATAATTTTGTCAATTCAAGGAATTATACAAAGAATTCAACAAAGGCCCACTGCAACTAAAGCCCACTTAAGGACAGCAAAAGGACCACTTAAGGATAAGATAATCAATGCCCAGGAATTGGAAATTGGGTGGATGCCCATCAGTTGGGGAATGACTAGATAAGTTAGAGTATATGAGGATAATGAAATATTATTGCTCTATAAGAAATAATGAGCAGGATGATTTCAGAAAAGCCTGGAAAGATTTACATGAACTGATGCTGATCAGGTAAAGTGAATAAAACCGGGGGAACCTTGTATACAGTAACAAGAAGATTATGTGATGATCAATCATGATAGATTTACCTCTTCTCAGCAGTGATCCAAGACACTTCCAATAGACTCAGAATAGAAAATGCTATCTACATCCACCGGGAGAACTATGAAGAATGAATATGCACCAAAATATACCATTTTCATCTTTTGTTGTTCTGATTGTTGTTCTTTGCTTTTTCTTTCTTGTGTTTTTTTCTCCCTTTTGTTCTGATTTTTCTTTCACAACTTGACAGATATGGCAATATGTTTAAAATGATTGTACATGTATAACCTATTTCAGATTGCTTGTTGTCTTGAGGAGGGAGGAGACAAGAGAAAGGAGGAAGAAAAAATCTGGAACTCAAAATCTTACAAAAATCAATGTTGAAAACTATCTTAAAGTATACTTAGGAAAAATAAAATACTATTGAGGAATAAAAAATCAATGCCCCTTCCTTCTTGCCTCAGAGAGTAGCTGTGGGAAATCAACTAGGGCCCATTACAACAAAGGTCCACTTTAATTCCACTCAAATTCAACAAAAGGCTTCTCCTGTTAATGTCTTTCCCTATGACTGGGGTCTTTTGCTGGGATCTTATTCATCCCACCATTTTCTTTAAGAAAAAAACCTCACAGCATGTGTTTTAAAGAATAAGATGTAAGGTATGAGATTCTACTTAGTTTATCTCATGTTCTCATGAAATGTTGAGGGTAAGATTTGATAGCTAGATTATTGTTTTCTGTGACTTCATTAAAATTTGATTAATTCATTTTGATATAACAATTAACAGTAATCACAGATTGCAGAAAGTGATGATACATTTATGTTCTGTTTAAAATTAGTGAAGCATAGGTACAATCAGTGTGAAACAAAATATGGAAAACATAAAGCTCTCAAATTTTAATGTTACGACAATTTGTTCCCTTGAATTTTAAAAAGGTACTGCAATCTCCATAAGTCCACATAAAATCCTATGAAACATGGTAGTTTGCTTATGACTAAAATAAAACAGTAACACAAAATTAAAATAAATATATTCACATGATCACCATTGCAATTCAAAATGGCCACTAATGAAATCACATATAAAATATGTATATAACATATAGATCACAACTTTTGCAAGTTTGGGCTTTTCGCAGGTCAGTCAATTTTACCAGACATAAATAATCTTGTACCAATTTTCAGGCACTTTGATAGAAATTAAATGTCCTAAGTAGTTTTATTCATCTGCAAAAAATTGACAACTCCCTAAAAACCCAGTGCAAATTGAACATAGTTCTACTTTCTTCAATCTTGCACTTGTTTATCAAGATAGCTTCCTAAAAGTGGATAATAAGCAAATCTTAAGATTTTCAAGGAAGAGACTCATAATATTGTCAGCTGCATTTAGCAGAGGTTAGCCACAATTAGAAATCTCAAAAGGCTTCTAGATATATATTTGTTGGCTCGAGGTAGCTGATGATTACTGGGTGGCTGAGGCAGTGTAGAAGATACTAAATTATAGTTTGGCACCTGGGACAGACTAACTCCACCATTCTGGTACACTATGACATCAGCAACAGCAGGAGAACTAACTATATACCTACCAAAACCTGATTGGAGTATACATTTCCTTGTATAGAACAGAACACTGTGTCAGAGTAATAAGTCTGAGCTTGTTGTCTAGGAAATATTGGATTTGCTGACAGTAGAACTGTTTCTTGATTGAAAGAAGATATTTGTTCAGGGGGCATTCTGTGGTTCTGAACACGGTCCATTTGGGCATTCCCTACCACCAAAAAAAGTAGCACTTTGAGGCTGCCTTGGATATAACTGAGAAACAGAAACATCAGGTGTATAATATGTTGGTTCTGTATAATGTATAATACTGTTGGTTCTGTAATTTTGTATACATGGAATACATTAGGTTTTCATTCATCAATTTGCTATATAATGAATGCACTTCCATCACTTTAACATTGAGTTCTGAAAGCGCTGAATGTTTTCTGCCAATATTTTCCAATTTTTATCAATAAGTGCTCCCATTTGGTGACTGTTTCCAAGTGAAGCAATTGATTCTGGTAGATCTGGCTGATCATTATTTGGATCTGTATTTTGTTATACTTGCAGAAGCAGACCCATTTTGTTTTCATCAATATATACTAGTTCATGGGTCTGAAGAAATAATAAGAGGGAAAAGGACCTACATGTGCAAAAATGTTTGTAGTAGCTCTTTTTGTGGTGGGAAAGAATTGGAAAATGAATAGATGCCCATCAATTGGGGAATGGCTGAATAAGTTATGGTATATGAAAGTAATGAAATATCACTGTTCTTTAAAAAATGATGAACAGGCTCATTTTAGAAAAGCCTGGAAAGATTTATATTAATTGATGCTGAGAGAAACAAGCAGAACCAGAAAAGCATTGTACACAGCAACAGCAAGATTGTACAATGATCAACTATGACAGACTTGTTTCTTCTCAGCAGTTCAGTGATCTGAGGCAATCTCAATAAACTTTGGATAGAAAATGCCATCCACATCCAGAAAGAGAACTATGGGGACCGAATGTAAATCAACACAGGCTATGTTCACTTTTTTTTTCTTTTTCTTCTGTTGTTTTTTTTTTTCTCTCATGGTTTTTCCCTTTTGTTCTGATTTTTTCCCCCCAACATGATTCATAAGAACATATGCAAAAAAATTGCAAGTACATGAAAACCCCCCAAAAGAATGCTGTTTTTACATGTAACTAGGGAAAATAAAAAATTATATACATGTATATGTATATCTATATATGTATGTATATACTAGTTCAAGTTCAGGCTCTATTATTTCCATCTGAACATCAC
Organism: Myrmecobius fasciatus; assembly: GCA_023553655.1. NCBI lineage: Eukaryota > Metazoa > Chordata > Mammalia > Dasyuromorphia > Myrmecobiidae > Myrmecobius > Myrmecobius fasciatus. Next base: position 620,055 of record JAJPUD010000322.1, read on the forward strand.
ACTGAATTATATTGTTTTCTCTATTTTAACCATTTCTGGTTCAGTACTGAAGTCAGCTGACAAAAGTAGAGGGAAACAACGCTATATTCCTTGACGAGTTTCACTTTTGTTGGGGATCAATGTCATCAAGAACTATAAGGATTTCTCCAATTTTAAATGTTAGTTCATTATCTTCAGCAGCTTCAAAATCATAGCTAGCATGAACTTTTCCTACCCTCATGTTGGTGGTTAGTTAAGAGACTTGATAGGTTTGCATAGAAATTGGAAAGTGTGATTGGCTGTTACCCTTGTTCTTTCAATGAGAGGGGCCATCACCAGTGTTCTGATCTATATCTGGCCTCTAGACTCAAATACTTCTGGAGGGGAAAGTGAAGCAGGTGACCTTGCACAGCCGTCCCTCACGTAAAACTAATTCACTTGCATGTTATGGCCCTCCTCAAAAATGAAGGACAAACAATAACCACTTCTTTTAAAGACAACTTAATGGCTTTTGCTAGTTCTTCCTCTTCCTTTTTGGTAGTGACAAGAGCTGGGCTTGCTTTCACTTGTTCTGTAGTCTATGAGCCAGTAGCTAGAAATGTAACTCCTTGTTCTTTAAGGTTTTTTTTTTTTATGGCAGATATTAGACTTATTTCATATGTTTATTTCACTAGCAAAATCTCCTGAATATACTTCGAAATGAAAAATGTTGCCACATCAATACACATACTCCTAGAAGAGTCAATGTTTGTATTGTTACATGAGGATCTTTGTGATTCTCTCTTTTCATACTAGAAAGTCTTTAGACCAAGAACAAGACTGGGCTATTTTATCACAAATATCCAAGGTAAGACCACAGTCTTCAGGAATAATAATCTATTTGCTTGCATTTTCCACATTCTGGTTGAAGGGATTGGTGACAAAGAGAGGAATTTCCACAGTAATGTAGCATGTCCTTGGATATACTCAGACACTTTGAAATCCTTCTCTCTCCTTTCTCTCTCCCTGGTCATGCAGCAAAGGCAGCAATGGCCCTTACAAATTATATTTTTATGGAAAGAATTCCCATATGGAAAATGGGGCATCACATGTGGCTCACAAGAAGGCCAGAATTGATACACCTCCAGTATTTTCTCCCCTCACCTTCTGTAAGGGAGAGAGACTTCAATTCCTACTTTTTTTGACTTTTGATTTGAACGAAAATTGGATTTAAGTGAGGCAGAATTGCACAAAGCCATCAATCTCTCTTCCAGAGAGAGACCACTGTTTAGTGGCAAGACAGAGATGCAGTGGATGACTTTGTTATCTTCAGTGTTTAATGGAAGTTTAGATACCTCACAACACCTTTTTTCATGGCTGTTGGAGCAAATTGTTCTTGTACACTTATTTTACCAGAAGAAGTCTTTACGTTTTTAGGGAAAACAGCCCTCTAACTCACTATGGGGCTTGAGACTCCTTGGTGACAATCAACCTGTTTTAGCTTGTCTGCCAAAACCAGGATGTAGCTTCTATTCATGCTACAACTTCTTGGAGCCACAGGTGAGAGTTAGGTGGATCAGTTAGACACCAAAGGTGGAAAGCAGCCCTCACCTCAGAGGTCCTAGCCTTCCTTGAACACACTCTACACTCAATTCCTACCAGATATTGTGGTCAGAGATTATCTGTCACTCTACTCCACTCAGAGAGGGTATACTAGATTGAATTATATTATCTGATCCCTGAAATAATTAGTCTAGGGAATATAATTTTCAGGTTCAAGCTAAATTCCTGATCACTATTTTATAATGCAGAATGAGGGCTTCAAGCTTTATATCTAAGGTTTGATTCCCTTCCCACCAAATGCCAGTTCCACAATGAACACATGTAGCAAAGAGAAAAGAAATCCATTTATCCAAGTCAATAGTAATAAGAGAAAGTATTCATGTGGAATGAGCTCTCTCATTGGAAAAAATGCAACTCAGCTCAATCAAGAGAGTACCAGATCTCACCCAAAGGGAAATTCCCTTAAGTTTCTAGTGTATAAGCTAGAAATAAATACATGATTGAAATTCTGCAGCCGGCTTCTTCCCAGAATAGTTTTCTCCTTTTGGCAATCTAAAGAGTTGGCGTCACCCATTTTCTTTTTCAAGCCAGAAGGCAGAAAAGCCTGAAGAAACTAAATCTCTCTTCTCTCTTTTTCTCGCCATTTCCATCCCACTCCTCACTTGAGAGAGTCTCATATCAATGAGTTTTGGGACTCAGCTTATAATAGTAGTTCTGCTCTTGGAAATTAATCATGAAACATATGAATGGCTTGTTGTTACAGCTCAAATTAGAGAAAAAAGCTTTCTAATAATGAGGTTGAGGAAGTTTGGCATCCCAGTCCACCAGACCATTTTTACGCCATCTAAAGAAACCACACTTCCAAAGTCATCCAAGGTAAGCACCCACTAAACAGGCAAGGAGAGTGGATTCCATGAATATCAATGAAGGTGCTGAATGCAACCATCTGAGGGGCTAACGGATCCTGATTCTGTGGCTGGAGCAGGTCCAACTGGTTGGGACCAGTTTTGTGAAACTCCTATTGCTGTATTTAGAGGAGGCTGTTCTGACCATATCTCACCACCTCCCAGCCTCCCCAATGGACCTTCAGTTGTTATGCAAAACAAGTTATGTAACAGCTTGCTAGTCTATGCCTTCCATGAGATGCCTCCCTGTTGAAGGCTATTTAAAGCCTGCCACATCTGTTCCTCTTGGGCACTCCAGTACTTTGGTGCTGTGGTAGTGCCCTGAATTGTAATTCTCTTCTCTTGGTTAAAGATTTTTGTTACTTCAGTAATTTTCTTTATTTCAGGTTGGCACAGGAAACTCATTCTCACCTTTGACCATTTGAGGGCCTGTAAAATTGGGAAGGACCAGTTAAATCAGATTAGAATTAGTTTCATTTCATCATTGGGGGAACTCTTTCCACTGACTTCAACCAGTCAACTAAAAGCTTCAACACTCCTTCCACTTTAATTTTGACTTGTAGCCTTTTCAAGTTGAAGTACTTACCATCGATGCAATAGCTGACTTTGATGCCATGTTTATACTCATTGAAGGCATTTGACCACATAGCTGAAAACATCATGCTAAAAAGCATGGGAGCAAGCACAATGCCTTGTGACTCCATTGGTGACTGGGAAAGTTTGAGAGCGCTGTCCATTGTCCAGAACCCAGGCAAGCATGCCATAGTGAAATTCACATACTATAGTGTGAACTTTTCTGGGCAACCAAATTTTGACATAATTTTCCAGAAACCCTTTTGACTGATAGAATCAAAGGCCTTGGTCAAATCTACAAATGTTGTACACAGACCTCTGTTCTGCTCCTGGCATTTCTCCTGAAGTTGTCAGGCAGCAAACAACATATTGGTTGACTCCTCTGTCTCTTTTGAAACCATACTAGCTCTCAGGTGGATGATTTTCTTTTAGGTGTAGGATCAGTTTATTAAGGAGGACTATGACAAGAAACTTGTCAGCAATGACTGTGATTGTCACAGGACAAACTATTCTGTTTATCTTTGTAGAGATGGACAGTGAAGGAATCTTTGAACTCCTGGGGCATAATCTCCTCTTGCCATATAATCTGGAAAATTTCATTCAGTTTTTTAAATGCAATAGGACCCCCCACACACACCTTATAAATTTCAGCTGAAATAGCATCAGTAGATGATTGTGTGTTCAATACAGCCTCCAAAGCTGAGACGCAAGAAAGAATTTTCTGCTGCTTGTGCTAATTTTGGCCTAGTAATTAACACCAAGAAAACACAGAAACTCCATTAGCCAGCACTACACTATCCATATGTGGAACCATTAGTTATAGCAAATAGAAAAGTTTTGAATGCTGTGATAAATTCCCTTACCTTGACAGTATACTTTCCAGGAATGTACACATTGATAATGAAGTTGACACATGGATTGCCAGAACTAGCTCAGTGTTTGGAAAGTTCTGAAGAAAAGTATGGGAGAGGAACAATATTAGAGTGATTACCAAATTGAAGGTCTAAGAGCCATTGTGGGGATCTTATCATTGTATGCTTCTAAAACCTGGACAGTATACCACCATCATGCCAGGAAACTGAATCACTTCTATTTGAATTGTCTTAAATTCTGAAGATCACCTGGCAGGATAAGATACCAGACACTGAGATCCTTACTTGAAGTAAACTGCCAGACGTCCAGAGTCTACTGCAGACACTACAACTCCATTGGGCTGGCCACAGTGTTTGAATGCCAAAGGTACACTTGCCAAAAAGACTATTTATAGAGAACTCACAAAGGGTAATCATTCAACAGGTGATAACAAAGACACTCTTAAAGTCTCTCTTAAGAACTTTCAAATAGATTGTATGATATAGGAGACACTGGCACAGGACCACCCAGCACGGTGTGCCCTCATTAGAGAAGGTGTTATACTCTATAAACAAACGAGAACTGATTTAGCTCAGAAGAAATTTGAGATGGGCAGAGTCAGAGAAACCATCCCAAATGTTTATAGGTACTATGTCAGACCTGTGGCCAAACATTCCAAACTCATATCGGTTTCAGCAGCCACAGTTGGACATACTAATTTGGCTCTAACATAGTGATGTCATTTTGGTCCCTTTTGAGAATGAAAGACAAAAACCATCAATCATCACCACCAAGTCTTACAGGAGTGCCTGGGGCACAAATAGGTTAAGGTATTTGTTTGTAGTCATACAACTAGTAAATTTCAGAGGCAAGATTTGAACTCAAGTCTTGCTGACTTTATGACCAGCATTCCATCTGCTCTACCAGACTGCTTCTAAGAATCAGTGGGGAATATTGATTGTCTATACATGTATACACACATATGTACATGATCAAAATTATCCTTCATAGTCCACCCATCCAATAGCATTTTTGAGTAACCCATAAGCCTCATCAAACATAGAGCCTATTCTGTCAAGCCAGAGACTAGACATTTTGAGTCAGTTGAAAATTAGTCACATCTGTCACTAGAGATATCTTCATTTATAGACTCCAGAAGGAGAAGAGAGAAGAGGCTTAAATTCTTCAGAAAGTGAAGTTATGATGTTAGTAGGAACTGACCCGATTTAAGAGTTTGAGTTTCTGTGTCTATTTTCAGTCTCCATCAGGTAATATTTTTAATGGTAAAGGAAAAGACCTGAATGTATCTGTTTTATTTGAGTTAATACTGCTATGATAGCACTATACAGTTGGAGGACACTTTTTAATTTTTCAAAGAATTTTCCCATAGAATCATGTTAGTGTTTAAAAGGATTCTAGAGATTAATGTAAACAACTTCCTTATTTTAAAGATGAGGAAACTGAGGACCAAATAGAAGTGAAGTGATTTACTCAGTGACAGCTAGCTAATGGCAGAACTGGAAATAATAATAATAATGGTGATGATGATGATAACTTACATTTATGCAGTGCTGTTTGGTTTACAAATTGCTTTCCTTACAACAATTTTATGTGGTATGGAGTATGAGTATTACTATCCCCTTCTTAGTGATAAAGAAGCTAGGATTCCTAAAAGGGCCTTTAGTTACAGCAGTGGATAGAGTACTGAGTTTTGGAATCAGGAAAACTCTTCTACCTGAGTTCAATTCTGGCCTCACAATTTGAATCAGAAGAGCTTTGTGACCCTGGGCAAGTCACTTAAATCTGCCTCAGTTTCCTCATCTGTCAAATGAGCTGGAGAAGGAAATGGAAAACCACTCTAGTATCTTTGCCAAGAAAATTCCAAATGGGGTCACCATATGTTAGACATGACTGAAATGACTTAACAAAAAGGGTTCATAACAGTTAAATGATTCGCCTATGCTCACATAGCTTTGTATGTCATATCTAGTCCTCAAAGCCAAGTTTCCTGGCTCCTTTTCACAAGATAACATTCCCTGCCCCCAATTCAGGCTCTTCCTTTCTCCAGTTAGTCCAAATTAATGAGTTTTGAATTTAAGTAAAATCAATTCATGGTAGTTTTTAGTAATGCCAATATAATTTGAAGGGCAGTGAAATATTTTCCTTTTAAAAACTCTTTCTAGCAACCTTCTTCTAAGCCTCAATTTCCCTCTTTAGTTGGTCATGGAAGTCCACAGGCTAATTTATTGGAAGCCATTTACTCTAAATGTAAATCTGTAATCTCATTTCATCTTCACAATAATCCTGAATGGCTGGCAGAAAAGGCATTCTTGTTCTCATTTGATGGGGAAATGAAGTGGATGAAACTTGTCTAGAGTCCCCAAGTCAACAAGTGTCAGAAATGAACTCTGTTTTTTCCATTACATTAAAAATAAAAGCTAGTTTATCTGGTGGCATTTGGGAGGAGTATAGAATTATCATTATTATGTAAAGTAAGAAGATGTTGAGGTTCCATGTTGGATTTAGAGTTGGAAGACCTGAATTAAAATCCCAGCTCTGCCACTTACTACCTGTTTCACCTTAGACAACAATTTCACTGAGTTTCTGGATCAGTAAAATGAAAGGTTGGACTAAAATCTCTTCCAGCTGAAAAGCTACCATCCATAGCCATAACTATGAAGGTAGGTCAGAAATGAATGTGATTTCTCAGAAGTGGTCAAAGAAAGATACATGGGATGAAGCTCAATATCATCAATAAGGCTATGGAGTTTTGCTGAGCATTGTGAAAAGAGAAAGCTCCAGATTTGACCACTGCCCTCTAGAAAAATAGTCAAAATCCCAGAATCTGGATCAGAAGGTATCTCAGAGGTCTTCTAATCTCATCCATACCCACCCAAATAATATTTCCTTCTACAATATTTCCAGTGAGTAATCACCTTGCCTTTGAACATCTCCAGTGAGAAGGGCCTTATTACTCCAGTCATTAAACATTTAGACTTGCAATCATTAGAAAATTCATTTACATTAAATGTAATTTACATTAAATCCAAATGCCAGCATCCATCCATTATTCCTTGTTTTGTTTGATTTTGGGGGGCCAAATGCTCAGGTCTATCCCTCCTGTGGGACAAACTACTCTAAGATAGCCAGAGCCAAATCCTCACTCCTACTACAGAACAATTTATATCAACTGGGATGTCCTTCTCTTTTTATCTTGCTCCAGTCAATGATTGTGCAAGTTAGCTGTGGGGGATAGGGAAAAGGATCTTGAAGGGAGAACTGAGACAAAAGTTCTCATCCTAGTGTTGGCACTGTCACTTTGTAAAAACTCAGGCCAAAAGTTAAACTAAACCTAGAAGCACAGCCAATCTCCAAAGAGAAAGGCCAATTCACAGCTAAAACTGATGGAAGAAGGGAAAGTCTTACTCATCAAGGTTAACACTGTGTGTACTGTTCTCAGGAGGAAGTGGGAATTTCCATATGGGAAGTTCCCTTCCATATACAATGAATTACTATCTTGATGAGAAACCCGTGGGCAGCTTCATGAGAAGAGAAATGTGTTCATTGAATGAGAGAATTCACTCTCTCTTTTAATGGTGACACCATTTTTTTCCCTGGACGGAGGGGGCGTTTGCATTTCTATATGCAGCTGTACATTTGCTGACGCACATTTATCTGTCTGACTGTAAAGTGCATGCTTGGTAATTGTTTCCCTTGTCCAGGATGTGTCACCTTTGCCACAACAGTGCTTTCTCTGCCACCCTCTGAGCCTTACTTACAGAGTCCAAAGTGTGGGCTGATTTTCCTGAGGTTCCAAGGCCAAACTGGGGTGTGGGGGAAGTCTCCCTAAAACTGGGGAAGGCCATTCATTCTACCAAAAAGATGGGAAGAGATGATAAGGCTCTCCTGATAAAAGAGCCAGGAGTGGGGTTATTTCTCACTTGTCCACTCTATTTGCTCTCTTTCTTTTTCTCATATTTCTGTTCTCTCATCCCTATATTGGATAACATGCCATTAAGTTCTTGTTCCCATTCCTGCCTATGTGCTGAGGTTTCCTTCTTCTTGGAGAAGAACAGTAAGGGCTCTCAACTTCTTCTGCTCTTGGGATTTCTGCCTATAGAAATCATAGGAATGGTGAATTCAATAGACTCTAAATGATGTAATTCAGTTATAATTACTACCACCTTTCCCAACAATTACTGACTCCTGCAGGCTGTTCTACTTGGGACAATTTCACAGGTTCCTGGCTGCAGATCCCCCATAATGAAGGTGGAGACTTCTCACCAGCTTTGTAATTCCCTACCCACCCTTGAGCTCTTCCACATTCTGTTCACAGGGAATCCAGAGGGATTAGACTTATTGACTAAACCCAGAGCAAAGCTCCCTTGAGTTCTCAATTAGGATGATAACAAACCACTTAAGTGGCCTTGGCAAATCAGATCTGACTTTTAAGGTCTACAAGAAACTTCACTGTGAGTAAAGCAAATTACAATAAAAAATGAGAATGGAAATTATTGGAAAGTCTTTTCAGATCAAGAAGACAATGTCTAACACTTGCTGAAGAGACCAATGGAAATCTCAATTTTTTGACCAGGAGCTGGTCTCAACTATTGTCATCCCTTTGCTCAGTAAACTTCAAGGGTTTCCTATTACTTCCAGAATTAAATATAAAATCATCTGTTGGGTCTTTAAATCCCTTCACAACCTGGGCTCTCCTTATCTTTCAATCTTACCCTTTACTTCTCTGCACATAAATCTGGCTGTATAGCTGTTCCTCATCCATGGTACCCCATCTTTAGACTTTATCTTTTCACTAGCTGTCCATCATGCCTGGAATACCCTGCCCTGTCCTCTCTGCCTCTTTGTTTTACTGACTTCCTTCAAAACTCAATTCTTTTCAAGGACCCTCAATTTCTAGACTTCCCCTCTATGATGATTTTCTACTCCATCTATATCTTGTATGTACACATTTACAGATGTGTTGGCTCTCCCAACAGAAAGTAATCTCCTTGAAGGTGAGGAATAGCTATGCTTTTTTTTACCTGGATTCCTGGTATACTAAGTTGTAATTAGGATCATAATAATACTTGTTGATTGAGTGATTGACTCCTCAGGTACCCCTGATTCATAAAATCAGTATTACCACAAAGATTTCTGAACAACAGAAAGCTTTCCCAGGCCTAATGCATGGATGACTCACTAATCTCAAGAAAAAAATATAACCCATTTCCAGTGCAATTAAAAAAAAAAATTCCTTGGAGTTTACTGGACCAGGATTTGACCTGTATAATGAGGGTCTGGTTTAGTAAAGATTTGATAGTTTTTATTTCTGGATTAAAGTGTCATGAAAATTTCCCCTGAGGGGAATAAAAGCTTTCAATGTACACCATACAGGGATGACCCAATCCTTAGGGCACAAAGCAAGAGGCAGGCTTTTCCTATGGGACTGTGTGGAATAGAAAAAAGGGACTATAGGAGACTATTAGAAAAACTATGGGGAAGTTTGCTTGCTTCAGCTTTGGAGAGACTCCACCAAGTCTTCTAAGAGGTAATGTGACTTTGTGGATGCCAAGGCTAAGGAAAGAGAAGCAGCCAAAAGCAATCATGAATATAAGAGAGGGAAGAAAGAGGTGGAGAAAGACAGAAGGACTGACTGTAGGACAGAGCTGTTCAGGGAAGGGGAGGTGCTGTCCAGACTAAGTGGACAATACCCTGCTCAAAATACTTCTTGCCTCATCCCAGTAAACTAGGGGTTTGAGGATATTGCTCATTCAAGGCTGAAGATTCTGAGAAATTCATGAAAGCAGAACAGAATCCCTCTTTGGGAAGGGCAGATTTAAAAAGCTCATTGTGTAGATTGTAGAAAGAAAGGAAAAGAGTGAAAGAAATCTCCTTCCTACTGCCAGGAGGCAACTAATTCTCAGCTCACTTTGCTGTTTCATTCACATAGATTTTCTTTTCCTAAAGCTCAGGGTATGAGCTGGTCCTCAGTACCAGGCAGGGAAGATACTGGTTTAGAATTTATCATGAAGCAGTATAAGTCAAAGATGAGAAAGCTTTTTTAAAAAGAGAAAAATCACAAATTTACCCAATAACTTTAATCTGGTGAAATATGAGCAAGAAAGGAAAAGGAAATGGAAAGATATTGTACAGAATTATCATTGTAAAGAGTAGGATGGATTGGACAGGGTGTGATTTTGGGTGAATACCAGGAAAAAAATATGTAGACAGTCAAGTATTTTGGGCTGCAGATTAGTCCCATAAGAGAAGGGAATTGTTCAAATCATGGCTAAAACCATTTACAAACAAACCTGCCCCAGGAAGCAGTCATATGTTGCTCTGGGGAAGGCAGGGGTAGGGATTGGGGCCAGAGAACAGATGGTTTCTTCCCAAATATGATGCTATGTGACAGGACCTTTATTCATTCCTGTAACTGACTCTTTTATAATGCTAAAATGAGGATCATGGGGCTGACATGTGAAGAAGCAATGTGATATAGCTGGTAGAATTCAGGGCATGAGACCTGGAAGATTCTGGGTCCAAAACCAGTTTATAAGATCAGCTGTGCGACACTGAGCAAGTAACAATGTCTATGACTCAGTTTCTTCATCAATAAAACAAGAATAATAACACTTAGCTCATGGATTGTGGTGAAGATCAAGTGGGAAAACATAAAGCATTTAACAAGGCTTATGGTACTATTTAATTGTTTTAATTAAGAAAAAAAATTATTTTCCTTCTCACCCATGTTTACTTCTCCTACTGTAAAAGAAAAACAAAGCCCTTATAACAAATATTCATAGTTAAGCAAAACAAATTCTCAAATTGGTCATGTCTATGCTTCAGTCTATACTCTGAATGCATTATCTCTTTATCAAGGGTAGCATCTTTCATCAGGAGTTTCTTAGAATTGCTGTTAATTTTTATGTTGATCACAGTTCTTATGTGTTTCAAAGTTGTTTGAAATGTTGTTCTAATATAAATTATTTTTCTGGTTCTGCTCACTTCAATCTGCATCATTTCATTCAAGTCTTCCTAGATTTTTCTGAAATAGTTCCTTTCATCATTTCTTACAGCACAGGAGTATTCCATTATATCCACATTCCATAATTGATTCAGGAATCCACCCAACTGCTGAACATTTCCTTAATTTCCACTTCACTACCACCACAAAAAAGAGATGCTTTAAATATTTTTGTACATATACCTCCTTTTTCTCTATGATTTCTTTAGGGCATAGATCTATAGCATTATCTTTTGGTGCACAGTTCCAAATTGCTTTGCAGAATGGATGGACCAAGTTACAGCTTCACCGACAGTGTATTAACATACCTATTTTCCCATAGCCCTTTGAGCATTTGTCAGTTTCTTTTTCTGTTTTTTCGGGGGGGCCTTTTTGTCAACTTTGCCAGTAGAAATTTCATAACTGCTTTATAATGTGCATTTTTCTAACTATAGAGAAATTTGGAACATTTTTTTTCATATGACAATTGATAGATTGTCTTCTATCTTCTAAAAACTGACTGTTCATATCCTTGTTAAGTGCTAACTATTATTCATGAAGGAAAGCAGCAGGGGCAAGGAAGCACCTTTGAGCTTTTCTGTTTTCCCTGAAAATTTGCTTTCATCAGCTGCAACAACTATTTATGACTTCCTGGAATTTCCCCTGAACCAAATAACTCTTCTCCTCCCCTCCCAACCACACCACTCCCTTCACAACTGAAATCTGAACCCCTTGGCACACAGAGACAAACAAAACAACATGACATCACCCACCCAGGGATTTGTACTTTTGAGACAACAGCGTCAGCCTTTTGTTACAGATGAGATACGTTGGATCTGCCTCACCAGGCTTATATCCGGCTCTTACAGACCAATGCTTCTCATGATCTACTAGTGATGAGAGCAGGATGGCTGATGGGGTGATAATGTTTGGGGATGAATAGAAGGAGGGATTATAGATGCTACCCACCCCTCTCCATCTTTATAACCATGGTGTAAAGGAAAGTAGGAGTTCTATGCAGGTCAACAGACAGGATTTAATGAGTGAAATGAGAGAGAGTATGTTGTGTTGAATTAAGTGCTAGATGGGGAGTCAGGAACTTCTAAGTTCAAATCTTTATTTTGATAGCTTCATGATATTGGGCAACTCAATTAAGTTCTGTTCACCTGTTTCCTCAACTGTACAATGGAGTTAATAACACCACCTATCTCACAGGTTTGTTGTGAGGATCAAAAGAGAGAATATATTTGCAGAATATTTGGCACAGTACCTGGAACTTATTAGGTGTTTAATACATGTTTATTGACGAATTGAATCTCTGAACCTCACTTTCATCTGCAAAACTTGATGGCCTTCTCAAGTCTGAAATCCCAGAATCAAAATCTCAGAGTTGGAAGGGATTTTCCAGACCCACCTGATCTCAAGTGGTTAGAGGTAGAGGTGCAGAGAAACCCACTGCATCCTAAAGCAGCCCTTTACCACTTCTTTGAAACTTCCACCCATTGTTTTTGGTTTTGTCATGGAAGACTCCTGTAGGGCAAACTGTGACAGAAAAAAGTCAATATGACTGTCAAAAGCATAGATGGATTTATTTATAGGAAACAGGATGCTATTCTCTTTCTCTTTCTTCCATCAAAAATCACAAGAATTAACTGTAGAAGAGAAGGGAAAGGAATCTGGAATAGGGATTGAGACCTAAACCCTGGTCATGTTTTGGTACTATGTGACTTTCATAAAGTCACTTAACTCCCTTCCCTGCTTTAGTTTTTCTCCTTTGTAACAAGGGAATAATAACAGAGCTCTGTCCACTGATCCCTCAGGGAGGGTGTTAGAATCAAAGACAGCAACAGACCTGACATTTATAAAGGATAATAAAACACCAGGTGTTATTGTAGGCCATTCTGTTTTTATCCTCCACCTCCCATCTCCTAAAGGGGATATATAGAGAAGTAGTCTAGATTAATTCAAATATCCAAGGCTTTTATGAGGAAGAAAAATAGGCAAGACTGGCAGCTGTCATTTTAAATTCAACACCTTCATGAACTAATGTTTAATAAACTGCTTTTTTATAAGTTCTTGTATCAGGTCTAGATACCACATAAAAATGGAACTGGCTTAAGTCATAAGTGATAGACATGCCAACACATGTTTTCCTGCAGCTAACTGGTACTGGCTACAGGATTAGAATGCAGTTAGGGGACTGACATTATGGAAAAGCAACATTCTCTAGTGGGTAGAGTGAATGGTAGGTCAGAAATCAAGAGGACCTGGATTCAAATCCTGTCTGACAGCTATGTGACCATATGATTCATGGGCAAATTAAACTAAGCTGTAGTTACAAAATGAGGATACTACACAGACCACTTAACTCACAGAGCTCTAAGGATAAAATGAGGTAATATTTGTAAAGCATTTTGCAAACCTCAAAATGTTATATGAATGCCAGCTATGCCAGATAATTCTGGCAGCTTGAGAGATAGGTAAACAGAACTCTTTAGAAGGGAAACAGCAAACACAGCCAGTCAGTTGTAGATGTTGCCAATGGAAGGTAACCACTGTAATATGGTGGAGTGTGATCCAGTTCATGAAGTGTAGCTTTAAGTCCTTACTCCACTTATTATCTGTATGGACATAGGCAACTCACTTAATTGTACTGTGCTTAAGTGTTCTTACCTGTGAAAATGGGATGATACTTAAATGTGTTGTTTAGACATTTCAGAAGTGTCTGCCTCTGTGTGACCCCATTTGGGATTTTCTTGGCAAAGACAATGGCGTGATTTGCCCTTTCTTCAGTTCATTTTACAGGTGAAGAAACTGAGGCAAACAGGAGTAAGTGGTCACAGGGTCACAGAGCTAGTAAATGTCTGAGGTCAAATTTGAATTCAGGTCTTCCTCACTCCAGGCCCAATACTCTATCCACTGTACCACTTAGCTTCCCCAAATACTTCACCTATCCAACTTATTGCATGGTAAAGCAAATAGATATAAAGTTTCTGTAAACTTAAAATTTACAAGTGTCTTGTGATTTAACTGGGATACTGTAGAGGTAGAAAACATAAGCTCCTTGAATGCAAAGGCTCTTTTTTGGTCTTTCCTCCCAGCACCTAACATAGCGCTAGCTACATAGCCCTTAGTAAGTATCTGGCAAATTTAATTATTATCACAGTTCTGCTTTTGATAGGAAGCCTTTCTATAGATCAGTCTAGAAACAAGTGAAAAACCATTTCACTCAAATTGGTTACTATCCATAAAGAAATCACATATGCATGTGAAACTCTCCTAAGTCCCAGCTGGCATTGACATGACTTATTTCCCTTCTAAAATAACACTTCAGTGTCTGATTACGCTCCTCATCTAATAGCATCCATGAATGTGGATGGGGGAAAATACATCTTCATTTTCAGTAATCTCAAACTGCAATTTGATTATTTCCTTCAACTATGAATATAGGCAACAAATATTAACTTTAGGAATGGTCCACAGGCTTTATTAGACTGTCACATTGCCACACAAAAAATGTTGAGAACCCTTGCTCTATAAAATTATTGCCAGTAATTGTGGCAAGAAAAGGGCTTTGTGAACCTCAAAGTGTAAGATAAACTTGTTATTATTAGAATATTTTCTAACTAGAATTAGGCACTCAGTCTCTACTACATATTTCTGAGGGCTTGTGGAATGGTAAATTAGTAGCCAAGAGAAAAATGTGGGCAGATAAGCTAACTACTTATCATCCCTCTTTCTGTTCTGTAGTCCCATGGGAATGGCAGAGTTTAATCTGTTGAGCTGTATGTGTGCTTATGAGAGGGAAAAGGAGATCACAAATCTCAAACTGAAAGGAATCTAGTCAAATATCCCCATTTTACAGATGAAGAAATTGTAGCCTAACTTACTTGCGCAAGGTTATCCTGTTAGTAAGTTTCAAAGTGGGGCTTGAATCCAGGTCCTCTGACTAGCCCACTGCCCTTCTCTGCCGCCTGCACCCTTTTGAGGTTTCTTATTCCTTCACAGTAGGATGTGGAACAGCAGACACATACTAACTAGGTAGATGCAAGTCCCTACCACCATTGGCATATCAGGAGCTGAAGGCTATTAGTCTTGGGGTTGCAGAAGTTTCAGTGATTCTTAGAAGATGGGATAGGTTTTTAAAGGATTGTAAACATCATGGACAGCTATATGGCTCAGTGGAAAAAGTCAGGAAGTCTCATGGGTCTGAAGTCAGGAAGACTCATATTCCCGAGTTCAAATCTGGCTTCAGACACTTTCTGTGTGATCCTGAGCAAGACACTTAACCCTGTTTGCCTCAGTTTCCCCACCTATAAAATGAACAGAAGGATATAGCAAACCACTCCAGAAAACTCCAAGGGGGTTCATGAAGAGCTGGATACAAATGAAACAATTTAACAACAAATGTCAATAGACTGGTTTTCTACACTCAGCCAATAAAGTACAATTTTGGTGATTAACATCTGTCCAATTAGGAAAGAAAAGGACATTCCAATAACAAATTTTTTTGAATGTGCTACTAGTCTTATAAGTTTCTAGGTTTGTTCACAGTAAAGAGACCTGCTACTGAGAAAATGGGCACCCCTCCAGTAAATTTAAGTTCCTATATTACTGACTTAATATTTCTTGAATCTTCAAGAAAGGCTCAGTTGGAGCAATTTTGAAATCTACTAATCAAATTAAAGAAGCAGATATCTGATTATCTTCCAATGGAGCTCTATGGGTATTACCCTTTTGATTTTCAGAGAAAAGACATTTGATATGCATCATTTAATAAATGGCTTCCAAGGCTTGCATTTTGGTTTCTACTCAGTAACTCCAAAGATGAGCTGCAGTTGCTAGAGTAGATAGATGCACTTGGGCATTACTTCTTTCTTAGTATATTAGGGATGAATATCATCAGACCCCTGCTTGCTTATATTAGTTTCCCTGTTGATATAAAAGGTATGGGTCACTGCATATAGACTTCAGGAGTCAGAGGAGAATAGAAGGGTCTGGAGCACTGTAGTCCATGGGGTTACACAGAGCTGGATACAACTGAACGATTGAATAGCAACAACAGTGTGCTGCTAGATTAGTGAGAGAACTGCTTTAAGTTATTATAACATTGTAGTTCTGAAAAGCAAGGTACTACAAGCTTGTATTTAACTCCTAGAAAGGAGCTTATTCACATTTGGTTAATGGTGCGATGGTGTATGGGGTTAATTGTGTGTAAGAAAGGTGGAGCTCAGCCAACAAAAACACATCACTTAACTTGCTAAATACATAATCTATCCCAAATAGTCCCTTAACCTAGGATAGCAAATAAATGTGGTTTGGTCACTAAGGGAAATAACAGAAATGATATATGATTAAGCTTGCCAGATGATCAGTAAGTCACCATTAAGAGATAAAGGGAACTATCCCCATTGAGGCTTGCAGGGTAAAGATCAGTGTCAAAACAAATCTTTGGGCCATGCTGACATGAAGATGTCTGTATTTTTCAGTTTTCTCTTAAAATTAAATCACAGTCTAAGTAAATAGAGTTTGTGCAGATGGAATCATACAAAGCAGGCTTTAATTTTCTGCAAACTGTCTGCCAGTGACCTGGAATCTATTTCAAAACCTATTTTTATTTCTTAGTGTTTGGTATTTCAGTATAACACAGTCCAGTCTATTCTGATCCAGAACCTTCAAATTTAGAAATTAAAAACTCTGTGGCAAAGGAATACAAACCTTTATATGGGATAAGATTAACCTTTTCATTTTAACTACCAGGAAAGAATACTGAGATCTGCCATACCATATTCCAACATCAATAAGCTTTTAGTAGGCACCTGCTAGATGTAAGACACTAATTCTAACAAAGAGCTATTTGAGGTAAACCGGCTCAAATAACAATTTGGAATGTAGGTATTTATTTTGAGATTCATTTAGTAAAGACATATATACAAACTGCTTTTTAGGAGAGGGTAATAGGAAATTGAGGAACAATTTGAAAAAATGAAAATAATATCTAATAATTCAGGTTCATAGCCAAAAATCCATTTTTATAATTAGTGGCAACATGTTCACATACAGATGAGCATTTATGATTTAAAATATGCACATATACATGTATTTATATAATATACAAATGCATATATATCCATTTACACACACACACACACACACACACACACACACACACACACACACACACGTTCATCCTTTTTCAAAGAGGACCAGCAACATCTCTGGGTGATGTTATGACTTCTTTTGAATTGGATTAAATAAAACAGCTGCACAGGAATCAGCCTCATCTCTTCTAGAATTATCAAGAGTCTGGTGGCAGGACAAAAGTCAAGACAACTGGCAATATATCTGTATATAATAATCTGTATTTATGTACAAATGTGTGTGCAAGACTTAAATCAGGTGCACATTAATTTCAGATGACTGTAGCAGATAAAGAAATTCAGTTCTTTTCATCTCAGTACTAAATCTACTCTCACTCATCAAAATGAGATTTCCCAT
The DNA here is from genome assembly GCA_023553655.1 of Myrmecobius fasciatus. Classification (NCBI taxonomy): domain Eukaryota; kingdom Metazoa; phylum Chordata; class Mammalia; order Dasyuromorphia; family Myrmecobiidae; genus Myrmecobius; species Myrmecobius fasciatus. The sequence continues at coordinate 637,407 of JAJPUD010000322.1, forward strand.
CACCCAAGGTTGCTAATCCACTAACAATCATTAAGCAATCCCCTTAGATTTCCTATGATAATTTTTAACCAAAAAAAATTTATTCAATCAACAAACATTTCTTATCTATTGTGTGTCAGGCACTAGGGCTACAAAGACAAAAGTAAAACATTTTCTGCTCTCAAGGAGCGTACATTCTATTAGGGAAAGCAGTATGTATAGACAGAAATGTACAAAATAGATATAAACAAATAATAGAAGGGGAAGGCACTGAAATTTTCATGTAGAAGGTAACATTTGACCTGACTCTTGCCAGAAATGAGGGTTTCTAGGTGGAGGTGAGGAAAGAGTGCTTTTCAAACATGGGGAACAGCCAGTACAAAGGCAAGAAATTTGGAGACAGATTGTTTTGTTTGAACAATAGCAAGAAATCTAGTTTGGCTCAATAGAATACATAAGGGGAGAATTGGGTAATAAAGCCGGAAAGGCAGATTTGGGGCTAGATTATGAGGGGCTTAAAATGAAGAATTGCACATGTTTAACATATATTGGATCACTTGCTGTCTAGGGGAGGGAGTAGGAGGAAGTTAAGGAAAAAATTTGGAACACAGTTTTGCAAAACTGAATGTTGAAAATTATCCATGCATATGTTTTGAAAATGAAAAGCTTTCATCAAAAATTAAAAACACTAAAAAAAACTATCTCTGGACTTTAGCTTTTTCATCTATGAAATTATAAGACTGTGATTAGATCTAATCAATTATACTTACAAGGCATTTGAAAACTTCCAAAGCACTTTGCTCCCAATTGCCTTATGAGATAGGCAAAACAAACATTTTTATTCCCATTTTTACAAATGAAGAAATTGAGGGTCAAAAAAATTAAGTAACACAAATAGAAAATGTCCAAGTCAGGTTTCAAACTGAAATCTACTACCTCCAAAAACACTTTTCATTCTACTATACTGTTTCTAATTGATCTCTATAGTTTTTCTTTTTTTTTTATTAAAGCTTTTTATTTACAGAATATATGAGTAATTTTTCTACCTTGATCTTTGCAAAATTTTTTTTTGTACCAAATTTTTCCCCTCCTTCCCCCCATCTCCACCCCTAGATGACAGGTAGCCTAATACATGTTAAATATCTTAAAATATATGACAAATCCAATATATGTATACCTATCTATACAGTTATCTTGTTGCACAAGAAAAATAAGATCTAGAAAGTGAAAAAAAAAAAAAAACAACAACAACAACCACCTAAGAAGGAAAACAAAATGCAAGCAAACATTCACAGAAAGCGTTAAAATGCTATGTTGTGCTCCACACTCAGTTCCCACAGACCTCTCTCTGGATGTATATGACTATCTTCATAGCTGAATAAAAGGAACTGGTTTGAAACATCTCATTGTTGAAGAGAGCCATGTCCATCAGAATTTATCATCAGATAGTCTTGTTGCTGTGTAAAATGATCTCCTGGTTCTGCTCATTTCACTCAGCATCAGTTCATGTAGGTCTCTCCAGGCCTCTTTGAAATTATCTTGTTGCTCGTTTCTTACAGAACAATAATATTCTGTAACATTTATATACCATAATTTATTCAGCCACTCTCCAATTGATGGGCATCTACTCAGCTTCCAGTTTCTTGCCACCACAAAAAGGGCTACCACAAACATATTTGCACATGTGGGTCCTTTTCCCTCCTTTAAGATCTCTTTGGGATACAAGCCCAGTAGAAACACTGCTGGGTCAAAGGGTATGCACAGTTTGATAACTCTTTGAGCGTAGTTCCAGATTGCTCTCCAGAATGGCCGGATCCATTCACAGTTCCACCAAGAATGTATCGATCTCTATGGTTTTTCTAAGAAATATACTTCCAAGAATTCCATGGAAAAAAATCCCCAAACATTGGTACAATGATGATTTCATCATGGCAGGGAACATAGTATAATTACTGTATATTTTTAAAAATAGTCTTTTTTTTTTTTTTTTTTAGAAATAGCCAGGGCTATGTAATATTGTGTTGCACTATATTGCACAAAAGATAAAATAATTTTCAAGACTTGAGAATTGCCCAGTGATATCTCTTAGCATACTTGTAAACACTGGAAATGAATGAGTTTTTATTCACACCTTCAGGCTAGGTGCAAGTCCTTGAAGTATATTCTAAAACCCCTATTCTAATGATTTTTACCAGAGTCCCAGATTATGATAATCTAGGAAATTATTTGTATTAGTTGGATGATACCTAATTATCTCAGGAAATTCAGATGACCTAGGAACACAAATATATTTGTAAAAAAACAAAAAAAAAGGATAAAACTTATAAATAAGTGAAATAAAATTAAAAAAATATGATTTAAAAATAAGATAAAACAAACATTTGTGGCCATTTTTTGAGGAAAGTGATTGGAAGAGGTTACACATACAGAAAAAAAAAAAGTGCATGTCCAAAAAATTTCCTAAAAATTTTTGGAGTACAATGCATCATACCCTAAAGGAAAAATCAATGAAAATTATTCAATCAACATTAATTATTTAATTTACTAGAGCTTGGAAAATCCTATTCTAAGAATAGCTGGGTACAAATCCTTATTCTTATAATCTAGTAAAAAGTAGAACATATTCCCATAAAATAAATGAAAAGTAGTTTTACGGAGCAATGAAAGCAAATTAGATATAACACAATAACTTGTACATAGTAAGGACTTGGCATCTGTTTGTTGAATTGAATGCAATTTCATGTACTCACTGAAATGAGGGTATTCAAAGGAAAGGAGTCAGATTTTTGATCATCCATAACTTTCCTTGAAGATGGTGAGTTTAAACTGGAGTTTGGAGTTCAAGCACACAGGATGGTGGGGGTGAATTATTAGCGGAAAAGATAAGGAAAGTTTGGTGGTTTAGGAGTTTGGTGGAAGAAGCAAAGGAAGGGGTAGGAATGAAAAGCAGATAATAGTTTATATGGAAGGTTGATAAAGGAAATAAGATGGCATGATGTTGATGGGATGAGGTCAGAGAGCAGAGGTAGTTAGAAAAGAGCTTAAATGCTAGATTGGCAAACAACTTATCCCAATGAGTCTTGGTATCTTTGTACAGAGAAAATTCATAGAGACTATCAGTCATATAATGATGTTCCCAGACTGTATATATTCCATCTAAGTAGGTTTGAAAAAATGTCTTGGGCTCCTTAACCTACTCTAATTCTGTAGTATCAACCCACTATAAAATTCAATTTAAAAGAAAAGTATCAATATAGCAAGGAAAGTGATTTCAATGATACAGAACTAAACTAAAAAACAAAAGTGAAAACAAAAAGCCACTACCACCAAAACTTGGAAAACACAAACACATTTATTGGTAGTATTAGTTAGTATACAGAATAAGGTCTACAAAGAGCATATCACTTAGAAGGAAACATTACTCAACCTGTAACTTTTAAAAATGTGACAAATCTATATACCAATTGTGTACATCTTTGCTGATTTGCAAAGCATTCATTCTGAATATCTTTCCAATTAGGTTTTAGAGGATTCCATTTTAAGGTTATTTCTAGTTTTGCTGTATTTATGCTAAGTAATGTTGGTTTTGTTTGCACCTAACTTAAAAATAAGCCTATGTACAAGCCTATTGTGAAGCAGTGATTTTTTTTTTTTTTTTTTTTGCTGAGGCAATTGGGGTTAAGTGACTTGCCCAGGGTCACACAGCTAGGGAATGTTAAGTGTCTGAGACCAGATTTGAACTCAGGTCCTCCTGACTTTAAGGCTGGTGCTCTATCCACTGCACCACCTAGCTGCCCCCAGAACAGATCTTTTAGTAAAAATAAAACCATATAAAGCAACCTTAACCTTACAAATCCCCAAACCATATGAAGACATGAAAAGAATAAAAGAAGCAAAATGCATAATTTTATTCTACAATTTCTAATTCTAGAAACACTTCAATTATTAGTAGCTTAGGTACTTTTGTTCTAAGACAAAGTCATTAGTCTGCTCAAAACAATTTTCTCATTTCTTCCAATGAATAATTTTCGTATTTATTAACCTAATAATACGATTTACAGCATTCTAGAATTATTAACAAATGGGCCCTTCAGTCTTGCTGCTAAAATTGCAATATGTGTTTGGAGGCTAGATATGAATGTACATATTATGCCCATCCACAAAGAGTTTACAATACCCAGGACAATACTGCTCATCAGTGCTAACTCAGAAATATCCCATCAGTATGTGCCATCAGAGAACTACTGACATTGAAGGGATTTTTGTGAAAATAACGAGGCCTCCAAACAAGATCATAAACAAGAAGATTAAAACATTATATGGTGAGATTGTGAAAATGTAACTGTCTTATAAGATGAAGTTTATCACTAAAATAATAGCACTACAGAATTAAACTGACAGCCAAATATTTTGCATTACAATCTTTTTTCCTCCAACCATTAAGAAGAAAATGGGTTTTCTGACATATTTTTGATGAATAGGAGGCTTTTGAAATGAAACACTAAAGAAGAAATGGGAAATCAAACAGGGAAAACTGAATTTTTCAAGCTTGTTTTGCACAGATACCAAAGTAGTCAGAAAATTAAAAAAAAACAACAAAAAACCAGAAACTAAATTGTACAACCACCCCCTCAATGTAACACCATTAACACAATATTACATGAAAAACAAATAAATAAACATAAGATTGACTCAATCACTTCTAAAGGAAAAAAAAAGTAAGGATTGAAATGTAGCTTATTCCCAAAGCCTTGTTTGGGTTGTGGCTGAACAAGAAAATAACTGAATGGGTCCAGATGTGTGGCTTCATAGCTGTGGGGAACTGTTGGTAGTTCAAGAGTAGAAATCAGTAATTTATCTATAATGCAGTGTCTCAGTTACTTGGGGTAATGAGAGATTAAGTGGCTTACCCATGGTCACCTAGTTAATAAATGTTAGATTTAAGGACTTAAACCAAAGTCTTCTTGACTTGAAATATTGGTCTTCTATTTACTAGTATCATAGGGATTTTAAAGGTCATCAAAACTTACCCCTTCATCTTATAAAGGGAAAAAAATGCCTCAATGAGAATATCTTTATCATAAACAACTCTTTAAAAAAACTGCATTTAATTGGTCCTTGTGACAATATAAGGTTTCTGTATTAACAATTATTAGCAATCTTATTTTCATTATTTATCCTTAGGTTTTACCAGAATTGGATATTGCTAGTCCTAGCCTGTATTAAATGACGTATCAGAGGTAGCTTTAAAATACTTTAGAATTTAGGACAGTTAATTCAAATGAATAAATCTCCTTTCCTAAAGAGTAACAATGCACTAAATAGTATAAAAGCCAAATAATATGCTACTAGCTTTACGCTAGGAGAAGCATTTTGGGAAATTTAGAACACAGTTGACAAGCAAGCAAGAGGCACTTGCCTTCTTTCCATGACTAATGTACCAGTTCAGGCTGGTTTTCCACAAAGGGAAGAACACCACTGACATAGTATGCAATTCCAAGAGAAAGTAGTGCAATGACAACAATCAGAAGCAACACTCGCCAGAAGCCGAGATCCTCCACAAACTCCTGCCATGTGGTTCGGAAGCTAGAGAGTACTCCTTCACCTTGTTGTAAGTTGGGATTAAGGAGAGAATGGCTTTCCATGGCACTGCAAAAAATAAAGGCATAAATGAGAGTAAAAATAGATGAGATAATATATTCTTTAGTTATTCCAAATACCTCATATCTAGATAAACTTTTACCCTCACACCACAATTCCTATGAAAAGGATATCAAATTCAACTTGCTAACAACACACACACACACACACACATACACACATACACACACACACACATACACACACACATCTATAATTACTTTCCACTCATGTATGGATTTACTATTTTTAATCTGCCATCTGTGGACCCAGCATGTGTGCTGGCACCAGCAGAGTCTACACTGGATGGCAAATTGTTACAGAATAAGGATTCTTGATTCAGTGCCTGGCCCAGCACAATAATCAAAAATACATTTCAGATGAAGGAATCATAATCAGACACATTGAAACAGATCAAAGAAGAGCATCTCAAGAAGGACACTAAGCAAAGTTAAATTTTGTTTATTTTTTACATAACTTTAATCATGATTTCACATTCATATAATTATGTTTTGTTGATGATTATTACATTTATACTAAAAATTTTAAGAAGTTTCCCCACAGATTCTTAATGAAAAATTAAATTTAATATTCAATAAGAAGATATTTCAGTGAAATGTCAACTCATAAATGTTCATATTCTAAACTGTGTATGAAATCACAGGTCAGGAATTTGCTAATATTCTTTTTAAAAATGTGGCTCAGAAACCTCAACACAATACTTCATGTGTAATTTAACCAGGCCAGGATAAAATGTACTTATCATCTCTTTGCTTTGGATTCTAATCATCTATTAATGCAGCCTAGAAGGTTCCATGGTTATGAAACCTGAATTAAAGATGTGCAGTCCCTCTACATTTTTAAGGAGAATTTACACATAAATTTCAAAAAGATAAAAATTAAATTCTACCTCCAAAAAAGCCCTAAAAACAAATGGATAAAGAAATTTAGGAAAGAGAGCTCTTTGTTAAACCTTAATATAAAATTTTAAGAAGACAGAGTTACTCAGGAGTCAGATCAATGTCACTGAATACATCAGAACTAGTAGCTAACAATTTAAAGTCAAAAATTAGGTATGAAAAAAAGATACTGCTGAACTGTCCCCATAAAGAAATGGAGCTCTGATTCCTTCAGGATTTCCTTAAAAAACCATTTTGGAAGTTGGTTTTCCATTAAAAATATCTTATATTTTCTAGGGCATAGTCAGTTGTACAATTAGAGTGAATGTTTTTAATGTCTGTTGTTATGCTCTCAAATCACCCATATAAGAGTCAAAAATAAATCATAAGATTAAAAATTCTGAATATATTAAAATACTGAAATACTTTGAGTATGACATTCTGAACAGGATTTCAGGATTCTTGTGAGATGCTATTTCTTAACTACCATATTCCTAGAGGTAATGGAAAATAGTTGGGAAAATTAGCTCACTCCAGTTCAAAGAAACAAGTTAACTTTTTCATAGTTTGATGAACCTTTGTGACATATTGTGCTGTTAATTGCTCATGTTAGCTAGTCCCCTTAAACTTCATTTTTAATTTAAGAAGATCAAGAGCTTAAAGCCTCACTGACTTTAAAAAATAAATTATGAAAAGCAGTACAAATTTTATTGTTGCTAAGAATAAAGTAAGGTAGAAATATATGCCTTACAGTAGGCAGACTTTTAAAAATTAGATTTTTTAAAATTTTTTTCCATTTAGTACTGCATAGTAATATGCTTAAGTTTCAACTGTTGCAATATTACCATGAGGGGAAAGAATGGAGTAGAAAAGTCAGATATCATAGGCATTGATTTAATTTTTTAAAATGCTAATTTATTATCTTAACATATATACAAGAGAGGAGTACAAATTCTCATTCTAAATCTAACTGAAAATTTTATTGAAAGGTATTTAAAAGAACAAGAGTCAATACATCAAACAGAACTACCCATACCTACTAATTATCTTCTGGTTAATAAATAATCACAAATGAGTTAAAGTAAAGTTCAAGATAAAAAGGTCCTAAGTGGCCCTTAATTGATCAAATAAAAAGTTCCCAAAGCACACTAAACAAACAATACTTTGACTACTTTTTATTATAGAATAATCTAAACTAATATTAAACAAAATTGGGAATACTGCCTTTTGAGTTATTTTAGAAAATTATTAGTTTCCATAGATCACCATTTCTAACAAATAATGGATATATTATGTTATTAATTCACTTATATGGCATTCTGTCCATAAAGTATAGGTCACTGACATTATTTTATGTACATGTTAGGTTTAAGTAAATAAGATGTAGGAGATTAATACAATTTTAGAATTGAATTTAGAATTGAAAGAATTAGAGATCAAATCTGCATTTTCCAACCTGAACAATACTGTGAACTAATAAAACTTCTAAATTCTATAACTGCCCTTCTCTTTGGCTTCAGAATAATGACTTGGGGATGGGGAACACAAATTTGGAGACAGGAAAGGAGTCCACAGTAGGAGAAACAATATGCAATATTTTAATAGGTTGAAGATATATTTAGTTGTTGTTGCTGTTTTTAATGTACAGTTTTAATGAAGGAAGAAATCAATGGTTAGAAAACAATTATCTTGTCCAGGTAAGTTAACTTAGGTGCTTATGATCTTTTGACCAAGATAATATGGCTAGTTAATGACAAAGCCATAAATGAGCTGGGATTTCACATGATGAGGCAAAGAAAATAATTAAGATATTCACCCTCAAATTAAGGTGTGAGGAATGTGTGATCTTTTGATTTCAAAGCAATCAATAGTTGAAGTCAACTTGAGGAATGCTTGAGATGAGTGCTTCTTGGCCCCTTTCTCTTCTGCTGGTCACACAGGTCATAGGTAGAATCATGCAGCCTCTAAATATTCTTCCTATTTTCTCTCAGGGGAAGCTTCTTTCTCATCTCTTTTTGGAAGGAAATTCTATTTTCTCTACTTGATTTTTATTCTTTCTACTCTCTCAAGAGAGGGACTATGGCAGATCCATTCTTAAAGAAATAATTTAAAAAAAAATCCCAATCTAAAGCCAACTCTACATCATCAAGAAAAGAAGAAAAAGGAGAATGTATTAATTTTGACTGTTCATTCTGAAGTTGGCAAAGAAAAAAATGGCAAGGGAGTATTTTATTTCAGAAAATGCAGGGCAAAAGAATATTTAATATTTCTAGTTGACCTTGACTTCTTTATTTTGTATTATATATGAGTTATCAGTTTTCAGTGATTACTCATTGTGGGTTTTCTTCTAGAAAACTAACCTTTAATTTCATTTATAAGAGCACTTAGTAAGATTCTGAAAGCATCTAAATGAAACAAATTAATGCTTGGGGATGGTGTAATGGAGGAAACACACTGACCAACCTGGAAATGGAGAATAGGAAGAAAAGTATAGAAGAAGTAGAGTAAAAATAAAAATGGTGGATAATTTGCAGATAGCATCATTTGGAAAAAACTTCTGGAGAGAAAATGAAAATAGTTTTTATTTTCACAAGGAAGGATTTTAATAAGTTTAATGAATAGAACAAATAACAGTAAGTCCAAATTCTGGATATCATTCTACTGAAAATTTGGGAAGAAAATGTGAAGAACATTCCTTTTTACCTTGCTATTTACTTTAAAGGACTTAAAAGACTTAAAAGGTTTCTGCTTTTCTTCTCATGGAATCAGTGGAGTTAGTGAAGTTGGGAGAAAGGGCAAGATCTCCTTAAGTCCTTGCCCTATCTCCTGATCTGTTTTTGTCAATTACCATAATAAATAAGGTAATCTTAAGTCTTGTAAGTCATAACTTCAATACTTCTAGCTCAGAATACTGAAAGTCTACTTAAAGTAACCTGATTTATTTTTAAAAGCACATGCTTCTTCCTTCCTTTGGAATCATCAAACAATCATGAAATATTAAAGTTGAAAAGAACTTTAGACATCATCTAATCTAACCTCAGCTGACAAATCAAAATAGGGAGTTAATATCTAAGCTAAGTAAGAAGAGGGTAAGCAAAGTTGCCTTTGACAAATTCAAATCACTTGGCCCTCAACTACATCTTAGGTCCTAAAAGAACTGACAAATTTTATTGCTAAGCTACTGCTAATGATATGTGAAAGAACATGGAAAACAGGAGAGGTACCATAGACTGGAAAGGGGCAAAATTTGTCCTATTTTCAAAAAAGGAAAAAAATAGTTTGCAAACTACAGGTAAGTTATCTTAACTTCCATTCCTGGGAAAAATTCTAGTGTAGATAATTTAAAAGATGGTTAGCAAGCACCTAGAAAAAGTGATTACAAAGAGCCAAGACACAGCTTCATCAAAATAGCTCATGTTATTCTCATTTCCTTTCCTTAAACAGGAAAATTGTAACTTGGAATAAAAGAGACGGGCATGGGAGACAAAGTAATTAGAACTATATATGTGAGAAATTAAATACAAGAGCTAACAAAATTTTAAATCCTCAGTGATCTACAAGTTGACTCCACTTTCTCCTTTTTTAAAAAGTTATTCCAGCATTCTTCCAAATACCTTTCACTCTCAGCAGTCTGCATGGTTTCCAGCTTAGAATGGGCTCCTCTGTTAAAACCTTTCACCTCTTGCTCTTCCAATGATTCCAGCAATCGGATGACATCTTTATTTACTCCCCTTCGCTTTGCCAGTACCAGGGGTGTTGCACCTTGGTGGTTGCTTTAATTGGGGGGGGGGGGGGGGGGGGGCAAACCAAAAAAAAAAAAAAAAGCCTCAGTACAAGATAATACATGGACAGAAATTTGATTCTGTTGCTAGCACACACGTTTGATGGAACATACATCTAATGGAAAATTCCTACTTTACTAATTTAATTCACAAACATTCATTTAATATACATTTATTGAGTGCTTGCTATAGATTAGGGCTAAAGGAGGGCTGAAAAGCAGGTATACAAATAATCAAAATAGTATATATAATTAAGTAGCACAAGAGATTACAAAGTGTTCTGGGATTACAAAAAAAGATTTCTGGCTAAGAGAATTAGAGAGGTATGGGTACTTAATTTAATTTTTGAATTATGACTAAGATTTTAATTAAGAAAGCCAGGGTGAAAAGCATTAACAGTAGAGAATACAGCATAAGAAAAGGCAGGGCATTTGCAAAAATAAAAAGCCATATACAGATTATTCAATTCAACTATAAGAAAAAGTGGGTGAAGGGAAGAGATAAGATTTGAAAGGAAGTTTGAAGAAATGGTTTTATACTAAATTTAGAAATAAGGACATTATTCTGTATGCACCAAGTTGCCACTTAAAAACTTTCTCTGGTACATTTCATAATCAAATTTCAATCTGGGTAATGAATTATTCAATATTGTTCCTAAATGAAAGCCTGTCAATATATGGAAAACAATGTGATAAACAAGGAGGTAGCTAGGTGGTTTAGTGGATAGCACACTGGGCCTGGAATCAGGAAGACCTAAATTCAAATAAAACTCACTAGCTGTTTAATAATAAGTTATTTAACCTCTGTTTGTCTGGAGAAGGAAATTGCAAATCACTTCCAGAAAATTCCTTATGGGGTCACGAAGAATCAAATATAACTGAATGATTGGAAAACATACTAAACATATAAAGTCTGGTAAGTAAGTGAATAAATATCAGTAAATTAGAGAAAATGAAAACGCTTCCCATTTTCACAAGGAATGATTTTAATAAATCTAATGAACAGACCAAATGAACAGATGCTAAGTAAAGTGAATAGACCCGAGAGAACATTATACACAGCAACAAGTTTTGATCAATGGTGATAGACATAGTTCTTTTCAACATCGAGGTGATTCAGGCCAGTTCCAAAGGTCTTGTGATGGAGAGAGCCATCTACAAGGTTTTGCAAGGGTGAATGTTGAAAAATATCTATGCACGTGTTTTGAAAATAAAAAGCTTTATAACAAAGAAAAAAAAAACAACTCAGGTGAAAAGAACTGTTTCAGTTCAATCAACTATTGATTTGGTACCCAATGGGCCTGTTTGAAGACTGATCTCTTATTAGTTGTAAATAAAAAGCAAGATATTTGAAAAACATCACTAAACAAACAAAACTCACTATTTATTATCCACTTTTACCTGGGGAAAAAAAAAAAGCAAAACCCCAAAACAAAATGCCTCCTTAGATAGCTGAAAGGGACCACTGAAAGGTCACCCCGGGAGAGACCATAGGTATTTATAGCATTCTTCTTATAACAGTGGTGAGCAAGGCATTATTCTAGGCTAGCAGACTGGACATGGAAGTGGTTAGTGATTTAATTAATATATGCCCCCACTAGATGGCTAGCCAAACCAACAAAAACAATGTCAACAGAACAGAAACTGAACCAGAGAAACAACTGCAAAGCTCTGGTGGAAAAAGAACTACTTACAGCTTTTCTCTGATTTAAAATATTAAAATAGATCACAATGCAACAACAGTTACAAAAATAACTTGCACAGAGATGAAACTTACAATTCAAGCTTAATCTAAATGTAGTCTGACACCTATCACATCCTGAGATCAGCCTAACATTAAGGAATCACATCACAAAATCATAAAAACTTTTGTGCTACAAGAAACATTAGAGATCACTTAATCCAATTACCTCACGATCCGATGAGGTAACCAGAAGGTTACAGTTAGAAACAAAAACAACTTTTAACATTTTTGTTTTAAAATTTTTTGAGTTCCAAATTCTCTCCCTCTATCCCTCCTCTACTCCTTCATTGATAAGACAATCAATTTGATACAGGTTATACATATGCAGTCACGCAAAACATATCCCCATATTAGTCATATTATGGAAGAAAACATAAAAAAAATTAAACAAAGAAAAGAAAAAGTATGCTTCAATTATATTCTGACTCCATCAGTTCTTTCTCTGGAGATGGATAACAGAATTGTCTTGCATCACTGTATTGCTGAAAATTGCTAAATCATTTACAGTTCTTCATTGTTACTGTGTACAATGGTTTCCTGACTTTGCTCACTTCACCCTGCATCAGTTCATTTAAGTCTTTCCAGGTGTTTCTGAGAACATCCTGCTTGACATTTCTTATAGTACAGTAGTATTTGATCACAATCATATACTACAACTTCTTTTTTTTTTTTGCTATAGTATATATAAATATATATATATATATATATGTATATATATATATTTTTTATTAAAGCTTTTTATTTGTATAACATATGTATGGGTAGTTCCTCAGCATTGATCTTTACAAAGCTTTCCATTACAAATTTTACCCCCAGCCCCCGCCCACCGCCCCCCAGATGGCAGGAAGTCCACTACATGTTAATAATGTTATACTTGACAAGTTGTGCAAGAAAAATCCTATCTACAAGAAAAAAAAGAAAATCAAAGAAAGGAAACACAATGCAAGCAAACATCAATAGAGATTATGAAAATGTTATGTTGTGGTCCACATTTCATATACCTCTCTCTGGGTGTATATGGCTTTCTTCACTGAACAATTGGAACTGGTTTGAGACAATTTTTTGTTGCAGAGAGCCATGTCCATCAGAGTTGATCATCATGTAATATTGTTGTTGCTGTGATATACTACAACTTCTTTAGCCATTTCCCAATTGATGAGCATCCCCTCAATTTGCTACCACTAAAATATATTTTTGTACATATACGTTCTTTTACTTTTTTATTTTTAATCTCTTTGAGATACAGACCTAGTAGTAGAATTACTTGACCAAAGGGTTTTATAGCCTTTTGGGCATAGTTCCAAATTGCTCTACGGAATGGATGAATTAGTATAGTACTTCACCAACAGTGCACTAGTGTTTCCATTTTCCTACACCCAACATTTGTCATTTTCCTTTTCTGTCATATTAGTCAATCTGATAGGTGTGGGGTAATAGCTCAGACTTGTTTTTATGTGCATTTTTCTAATCAATAGTGATTGATAACTATTTTGATTTCTTCATCTGAAAACTGACTGTACATATCTATTAACCATTTATCTTTTGAGGAATGGTTATTTCTATAAATTTGACTCCTTTTTCTATATATTTAAGAAATGAGGTCTTTATCAGAGAAACAATACAAATTTTTTTAAACTTATGATATATATATATATTTCCTGCCACCCTATTTTCCTTGTTTACCTTATTCTTTCTATCTTTTTACCCTGTCCATTCTCAAAAGTGTTTTGCTTCTGGCTTTTACCTCCCCCAATCTACCTTCCCTCCTATCAGCACCCCTTCTATCAATTCCCAATCCATTCTCTTATCCCATTTGCCTCCTAATTTTACAGTAAGCAAATTTCTATACCTAACTGAGTGGGTGTGTTAGTCTTTAACCCAATTCCTAGGCAAGTAAAATTAAAAAAAAAAAAAAAAGAGGATCTTTAAAAACACCAATGTACTTACCAAATGTCAATTTTAAGTCCATTGGAAACAAGGAATTGTATAGTATCCACATGACCACAGAGGTGAAGGGCTGTGTTTCCTTGATAATCTGTGGCCAGGAGATCAGCACCAAATTTGTGCAACAATTGGCAGATGTCTACATTTCCTCGTGCTGCAGCAAGGTGAAGGCCTGTCCGGCCTCTGCTATCTCGAATGTTTGGATCAAAGCCACTTTCTAATAATCTCTTAGAATAGTTAAAATCTCCATCAATACAAGCCTGCAGCAGAGGCACATTCGTTTGAGAAGAATCATTTACAAACACATAGGACATTGCTCTGACTTCGTGGAGGTGATAGGTCACCTGCAATTAAAAATAAAGTATGTGAGACATACAGAGCAAAACTAAATCAAAGCAGTCAAATAATTTTGAAATTTCATTCCTCCTCTCCTTCACTTTTTATTTCTAATTTATTATCTTATGAAGCAAAATGATAGAAGACTAGTATAAAATTTTAGAACTTTAATAAAATAATATTTTCTTTTCAACATCTTCATATACTAAATTAGAATTACTTTGAAGGTCTGCTTTCAGCCATCACCATGAAGACTGACTTAAAGGTGGCCAATTTTAAATAAGGCTCAAGATGTCAAATATTTATGATGTAAAATTAAACTAGAAATTTGCAAAAATGGGAAAGGTTACCTTTAAAATTCAAAGAGCTATCTTGTGAGACTCCTTCATTCATGTAATAAAAATACTAACACTGAACAACAGATCTTATTTAATGGAATAAGAATCTAATGGGATTTCCTCTCATTTTATCTGTTCCTTATTTACATTTGAACTACTTTATATAATAAGTAGAGTGATTATCTCAAAGTTAAAGTGCAGCACTTAGACTGAAGGAATTTTTGGATCTCATGATAAAGCTGCTCACCCTTCATTCTTGAGAGTACCAGCGACATCACAAGGATGATGCCCAAACAAGGCTCCATTAGAACATGTTCTAATGACTTAAAATGGAAAAATACAAAATCTCAGAAAACTCAGAAAATAAATGGAGAGATGCTTTTATAACCATCTTCAAATATAAAAAAGAAGCATAGGATTTTGAGCTGCCTGGGACCTAGTTTAACAGTCTTGTTTTACAGTTGAGGAAACAGTGATCTTTCTAACCCATAAGGATCATGAATAACAGAGCTAGAATTCAAATCCTTTCCACTATACCATTGCAAAACTTAGAAAAATAAGCTCTTCAATGAGAATTTTCAGGAAATCATTTTAAAATACAGTGAAAGAAATTAGCTAAGATTTTAAAAAGTGCATATTTTCTGTTTGTATATGTCATTGAATAATTTAACAAGTTAATAAAATAAAAGTGTAAGATCTCAGTCATTAGCTATTTTAAAAGAAGAAAAAAAAAAGATCCATTCATCTAGAATTGGTGGTATAAATTTTTGGCCACGAGCAGGTGTATGGAAGAGAATTCTTGATGTTGTTTCCAACTCTACAATTTTTAACTGTAATTTAAAAAATAAAATACATCAATAACTTGTGGGGAATGTCTTCTTCCTAACCACCTCTGATGAACATTAAGTGCTTTCAGCTAAGATTACATTTCTGGTACTTTGCAAACATGATTCCGATTCCAAATTACATCATTAGACTGCATTCCTCAGCATGATCTCTTCTATTTTACTAAATTCAATGCTTTTTTATGTCTTTGGTTATTTTCTCCATTCCAAACTTTTGTACAAGTAGTACCTAATGCCACTTAGTTAAAGTATGAAATAAGTGCAAGTTACACTGATCTGTTTATAAGGTAGTGATTTAAATGACATATTTTATACTAATACCAGATTTAAAAGATCAGAACTTTTGTCGTTTGTCCTTCTATCTGGAAAAGACCAAGACATCAGGGAGGTGATGCATGACATACAAGTAAGTTGAAGTGAAGTGAGGGAAAGCTGTGCAAAATTATCAACCTTACTTTCTCCTCTGGAGCCATTTGAGTCCAGTGGCAAGTCATTGATCACAACCATTGGAAATGCTCCTGGATGCAGTGGGGAGACCTTGACCTTTTTAAGCTATCTCTAACATTGTCTCAGTTTGATGAGACAATGCCCAATCAGTGATTAACAGTAAGATATGAGGTGAGAATGACCCACCGTGGACCCAAATGGAACTGGCCAGCTGAGCAATATACCTCTTTTCTTTCTTCCTTCCCTTCCTTCTGTCCACATAAGGAATCATACTCTTGCCTGTGAATGCTCTACCCAAAGGAATACAAAGTTTGATTGCTGAAATTTTCCAAAATATCTTGGAATTTATGGGCTAGGATCATACCTTAAAACTATATCATTCTGATTTCCATTAAATGACCAACAATAGGTTCCAGGCCAAGCTGCACTTAGTTATTATTTGGGTCCTAATTGTCTCAGAATGACTGTAAATAGCGATTGTTTCTGTTTTGTCCATAGCCTAGATAAAAAAGGTCATTCTTTGCCTCAATTCTTATGTAGCCTTAATGAGTGAATGGACATTGCCTTAATCAAATTGAGACCTTAAGCTTAAAAGGGTCAAGGTCTTCCACTGCATCCAGGACAATCTCCAATCATCCTGAACTATGTTTTTGCCACTGGACCCAGATGGCTCAGGAGGAGAAAGAGGCTGGTAACTTTGTACAATCCAAACTTAAATCCAATTCACTTGCATGTCATGGCATCCTCTCCTTAACGTCATGGTCCTTTTTGAGAAAGGACAAAAACAAAACAAAACAAAACAAAACCCCAAAACCAGAGTTATAATCAAAAGAAACAGATTGCTCCTAAGAATTAGAATAAAAAAGCATTGGAAGGGACTATGATCATCAATTGGATCTAATCTCTTCATTTGTGGAGATGAGGAAACAGGAGGAAACAGAAGCCCAAGGAGATTATGTCCCAAGGCACTGTAGAAGTGCAGAGCCTAAAAGCCTTCTTGATTCCTAGTACTCTTTCCACTCCATTTTACCATGCTTAAAATCAAGGCTGCGGGAGGGGGGTGGAGGGAAGAGGAAGAAGGAAAGTGGAGGGGGGAAAAGAGGGGAGAGTGGGAGAGAGGGAGAGGGAGAGAGAGAGAGAGAGAGAAAAGAGAGAGACAGAGAGAGAGAGAGAGAGAGAAAAGAGAGAGAGAGAGAGGGAGAGAGAGAGAGAGAGGAGAGAGAGAGAGAGAGAGAGAGAGAGAGAGAGAGAGAGAGAGAGA